>CM034542.1:3606006-3623139 GCA_020002185.1 Paraescarpia echinospica | reverse complement strand
GTAAAACAATGCCGACGAGTGTCTCCGTTACATCGGACATTATATCAAATACCACTGCCTGTTATGCGCTTGTACAGGCTGAAGAAAGATGCGATTGAGAGAGTCAGATATCAAGTTAGGTCTCTGGCTTTCTCAGTCGGTGCGCACCAGCCTGCACACCTCTCTCTCCACCCCATGAATTCAGGAGAAGATGATCGGGACAATTGACATGTGCCTTTCACTAAACCCCGCCGGGTAATGTGACCGTTTTAGGCGGTAAGATATTGCATCACGTGTTGGTGGACGGGATTCGGGAGCATGTTATTTGACGAATAACTGGGACCGCGTCTTATCGACTGTATCCACATATTGAGCATTGTATAGGCTGCATCTTTCGAAATGTATCTGTCATGTCACCTTTTCTCAGGTTGTCTAGTAGCTCGCGGTGCTGCTCAAAGACCCTCCAAACAATTTTCTTGCTGCGCCTGATAATGATGTCAGATCTCAGCCAGTCAAAGCATGGAAGGCTAGAATTGTTTCCGATACTGTTTGGATTTAGGAAATTCGTTCCACAAGTACATGAATTGGGATGTATATCATATGTTTAACTGTGCCAGCCTTTTACCAAAGCGTTGTTCTAGGCATCCGATGGACGTGAGCCAGAAAACATGTCGGTATCACGAGCCTGGACAACGACACTGTCAGCGCGACTTAGAATGCGATGAAAGATTATCCTTGTGTCGGCCTCTTCGTGCCACTCCTCAAGTTTGGATGTGTCCTAATCTGGACTGGTTGAGTTCACTCTTTTCTCGCAGGGTACTATGATTGTTTTGTCATATTGTTCTTGTGCAACAATTTGCTCCTAGAGGAACCTTTGCAAATATGCCTTTTTTCCTGTCAGCGTCAAAGAACTTATTTTATTCAGATGGCAACGACTCTTGGTTATTTTAGCAATCCTCCGGATTGTTCTTGGTCTTTTGACACGCTTCGTTCTTGTTCCTGACTTCATTGATACTCTGTAGTATGTGTCAAAATCAATGTCTATGCGGCCAAACGAGGCTTCTGTACGAAGGACAATACTTCGAAATAAATCAGACAAACCCCTAATGTGGATATTCTTTTGGTTTCCCAGCAGCAATCACCAATTGGCTATTGATATATCTGCTTCCAAAATTCGAAAAAATTACCCTGGATTCTGTATGAAGATCTTCGTTAATTTCTGCTATAACAATGGGGATTGACAAGAGTTCATGACAAATGACTTGATCTGGATTGACCTTTCGTTCAACCTCGCAGGCAAATATCACCTGCCAAATTGACCGGTCTGTCATTACGATCCTCTCTTTCCCCGATTGTATACTCTTTCTGTGTGTGAGGCAACTGTCAATGGTTTGTTCTTATGCAAGGGATTTCGGAATTGAAATTTCCTTTTCTCACATGGGAAAAGCTTCTCTCCAAAAATGTGTACAATTGTTCATATCATTTCTTCAAAAGCTCAATATCTTGATTGTAGGTTTCTTGTAGCAATGTTTTACATGGTTGGAGATGCATCGCTGGAAAACATGTTGTAATAAAGTTGTGTAGTCATCGAGTTGTCCTCATCTTGGCGGTCCGTTTTCTGCCTTCCTGTTGTGGATTGGCTGTGGATTGATCTTCTTCTAGGCTAAGACTGTACATTTCCATGGTTTCCATGACAAGTTTGATCTGTTGTTCAAGGATGTGGATGTGTGATTATGCCAACAATGCCATGTCCCTTCTTCACTCTCCTATTTAACCATTCGTGGCTCTGTTCTCGGTCTACAAGGTTACACTGAAGGGCTGACATATACACCACAATCTTTCCAATTTTGAATTACCGTAGCACTTCAGCTGGGTATTGGTGTATTTCGTTCACACAGAGTGTTCCATGCGGGCAAAATTTGTGTGTTCATATCGCATCAAATGGTAGAACTTAGATTTAAATCCTTAGAGATAGAGCTCCCAGTTTTCACACCTCTGGGCACGGGCGGATAGGAGAAGAGTTGCGACCACCTGCACATAACGTTACAAGAAAGTGAAACTGACGTTGTCTTTGGACCGAATTCTTCCACCACGTCTCTGAACTCGTGTGATGAGCGTCTCGGTGTCCCCCTCAACTGTTTGGTCCTTGATCTGTGTTCTAAGCTGTGAATTATGTAAGCATCCATATTTATCACAAATGTTCGGTCTACCACCGTATCGCCGTGTGACGCAGCTCATTATTCAACTGTTTTAGTAGAGGCTGTTGAAGCCGGAACGGTGATTATCCAGTCACGGTGAAGAAACACCACTACGTGTATGGTCGTGGTATTGAATATCAAGCAACTTGAGGTGCTTTCTCGTTGACGATCTTGTGTCTGTTCATGCATGCGTGTGTTTGTGTGTGTGTGTGTGTGCGTGCGTGCGTGGGTGCGTGCGTGTATGTGTGTGTGAGTGCGTGCGTGCGTGTGTGCGTATTTAGTTACATGTGATGTGTGCGTGTGTGCGTGGGAGTACCAATACAGCGTAGATATACTAAACAGTAGATTCGCCAACGATATTGGCAAACGGTGTGTCACTTCTCAAATGGTTGAGTGGGCGTGTATTTCAACGTTTAATTGATGACTGCTGGACATCATGAAGTTCATTAATAAAGACAAATGCACTTTCAGGTCATCCGTGATTATAATAAACTGAAGCGATTGGCGTCACCTAGCACCGTTGTGTGAACACAATGATGTTGTGATCAGTCCAATCAAGAATCAGTGTCCCGGTAACTTATGTTCATTTAGACATGTGGGTTATTGTCAGGTGACAATAGTTATTGTTAATGTTATAATGTATAATTCTAAAATAATATTCGTATTACTAATGTATTGACATGAGCGTAGACGCATAGGGTCAGCGTCTAATTCATGTCGCCAAGCAACCTAGTTGCTGGTGTATGCCAGAGGGCGCTACAGACACACGGGCGACATCGAACGGTTTATGACTGTCGCAAAAAGAAAGAAACAAAGTATTACGGCATTGCGTCGGAATTTCGTGACACACGAACTGAGTTCATTCTAGCATACTAGTATTATAACACGTGTTGGGTTACTCATCTCCTTCATGTAAGCTGCTAAATATTTCTAAGCTTATGGTGCGGATATGCACTAATGTTATGTTGAAGCATACATATTTAGCAATCAGTCAGATTTTGATCATGCGCATTTGAATACGTTAGGAGTTATGCCATTTTAAACGCATTTCTTGCGTCGTTCTAATGTTGCAATACAGGAACTAAGTATTGTCATAATGCTCTGTCAGTATACACATACAGGTTGCATTCCTCGAATTTGCTGTGTTTGTTATCTTCATTATTCTATATTTTATACAACTATTAAGTGTTCCAACATATCTATGTTTACGTATAATCACCTTATGTGCAGATAATACGCTGATACCAAAATAGAGAACATTGTATGAGGCAGCTTCTGTTTTTAAACGAAAAGATCATGGGATTAGTTTAGTTCTTACTACATGATAAAGCTTTCAATGATTTTGCCAAATGTGTATGCTTCTACATAAAAATCAATAACAATCTTGGGTTACATCATTTTTGCAAGTCAAATGTCAAACTTATTTTTAATAATGTGTTTTTTAACGTATGAAACGTATTTGATTAATAATTGCCAATCATAAGAGCTTTAAAATGACACCAACACCTCATATGAAGGTTAAACAGCAGTGATGTTATGACAGCTGGAATGTCGACAGGTAGTCCATTCGGTGATGGCATCTATCAGAAAGGTCAGATTGCCCAAAAAGTTGGTTGATAAAATATACTCACGAAACATACCAAGTTTCATAAAGCATTTTGATGAATTGTGGTGTGTGGTTTATGGTAAGAGGAAATTTCCTTTTCCTCTTAGATTAAATCGATTAAATCGAAGAGGAAAAGTAAATAATTTTGCCCTGTTTTTGATTGATTTGATACATAATGCCCCCCTATTGTTTTCACATGTATATATTAAGTACATCAACACATATAGGTAATCAAAACGGGTAGAGTTGTGGCTCTCAAACTGGGGCAACTTATAATGTTATGTTGCGTTCTCTAAACTATTACAATTAATCGCACACGATTTACAAGATGCGTAAACATCTTGCCTCTTTAAAATAACAAACAAAAAGAAACACTTTAGGAGAAGTTTTTTGTACTTTTTGTTTAAACCATGATCAGTCATGTTTTGGAGGAGAAATTAAGGGTCCTGGAAAACGTTGTGACATTTTTATTGCCAATGATACTGTTCACCACAGATTGCGCAAACCTTTCGTGACATCAAAGAACAGGCCTAGGAAAAGGCTGAGTTGTTCTGCATCCAACTGTGTGAATATACCAATATTCAGTCCTGCTACTAACTGAGAGTGTTCGTCAGATGCATTCACCGTGATGCTTTAAATGAAGAATTCCTATTTTATGTTATGACATCGAGGTAATAACTTAAGGCAAAGATGTGATGAAGAAATCTTCTATATAAAAAATCCTCTGCCCTCTTTTTTCACCATTATAGGAACCTCTGTTCGTACAGTCATGAAATATTCTTTAAATGCATGCATGCAGGACCACTGGCAGTGCAAAGACCGTGTTGCCGCAATCAAACAAGAAATCTGACTTTACCAGTATCACAAACAAAATGGGTTTGCTTTCAACTTGGCCAGAAGATGATTGAGAATTACTACTAGTCCACCTTGTGGATATGTTAATCAGCTCAACTCTCTGAACTTTGAACTCCAATGGAAAGCTTGATCATCCGTTGTTTTCATAAATTCAAAATCATCATTTGTAAAGTTTGAGGCGCCGTATTTCTTTTGGAGAAGTTGCGGAGGCATGCGATGGACAACACAAACTTCTAGCATCTGGAAGCCTTGGGACAGGAGTTGGTCAGATACTTCCATGAACTATCGAGTCAAACATATATAACCGACATCATACTCTGTCCTACTGACACCGACACCTGACGACAATGGTGCAGCTCAAACAGAGCTTCTCAAAACTGCACAAGATTCAGCCATGGTGAAATTCAACGCCGAAATTCTCACAATCGTTTTGGAGAAACATTGAAGCTATCTACCGTAACTTGTGTGATCTGGCTTTCCGTCACTTGCTACCATTCCCATCAGGTGTGAGGTTTTGCTCTATAATCTCCCTTGCATCAAGGCAACATTTTGAAACAATCCGCAGGTGGAGCATGACCTTCGCTCTACGTACAAAACCCAGAATAAAGTGACTTGCCGACTATGCAGCATAACCCATTTAATTAAACTTATATTGAAAAAAAAAAACGTAATCTGCGTGTGCACCTGCTAAACAATAGCTTCAAGTAAAGGTATATCATCCCCAATCCACGTTTTTAAAGTAAATTGTAGTTATTTTGGAACGGGTAGGATGAGGGGTCGTTTTGGACAAATTATGCGAAAAAGGGGAGATGGCGCAAAACATTGAAAACCATTGCTAGCTCGATACTAGTTAGATTTGCTGTACGAGTAACACTAGCAGCTACAGTTACATTTAGGTTAATTTTTTGCATCACATTGTTAGGACCTGCTGGACTAATACCGATGAAAGCGTTAATGTAAATGGGTATTGGATTACATTAGGAGAGCCGAAAAACAAGCAACTCGATTAGGAAACACACCAAAGAAATCAATTGACTGTGCTGATAAAACAAAATAATACAATAGAATACAGGCATTTGTGAAATACATATAACCGAAGGTCATTTGACGTCCAAACGTACATTATCGTTACACCACTAATTATTATCTATTTTCTAAGTTAATTTATACATATAAGTAACTGAGTATACCAACAAAACAGGATATCAGCTGGGATCGAGATGAAGATACATGGACGAAGTGGATTTCCTTTTTATATTTGTTCTTGTTATCAATAACAGTTAGACGAATTCGGTTGAGAACAAAACAGGAAGAACAATTACCAGAGGAAGAACAGTTAAAGCAACAAGAAGCCACTGTTTGAAACATTCCAAAACGTTTCACATGCATTGCGAATATTTTCCAACTAGAGGTAAGGGTGACATTTGGACTGTTACGTACAATTACTTATTATGTTGTGTCATTACTGTCACTGTATTCAAACCCGCCACCGCAATGACCCGATTATGCGCGATTATTGATAATTCGTTCATTTACGTTAACATTCAAAGACATCCGCTTTTGACGAAATCAACTACAGTTGTACGTCAATTGCAAATAAGAATTACACATGAAATGTAGGCAGACATCTATTAACAAAACTATAGTATTCAGTAATCACATTTGAGAAAACAGTCCTTTTGTTGACGTTGTTTTAGGCGCATATCGCGTAAACTCAAAGGTGCTCTGCTCATATGTAACCACGGCATAGTGGTATGGCCCTGAGACCAAGACAGTGACTGAGAACAACAGGAGTGGGTACAGGTTTCCAAAACAACTGGGTCAGAAGAATTGCGGGAGTGAAAAGAAGCGAAGAGCGAAGAATGGACGAGCTGTGACAGGAGGTTGGAGTATAACAAAGAACAAGCTGGTGAGGAGTGCACTGAAGTGGGTGTGCAGAGATTGGGAGCAGCCTACTAAATTATATATTTTTCGCTAGATCATTTCAAATTATTTTTGTGAAAAGACAAACCTACATACATGGGCGTCGGAACTGGGGGGTTAGCTTGCTGTTGATAGAGGGGGCTTAGTCCCCAATATTGAGTGTTTTTTTAGTGAGAGGCCAGGCACAAAATGATGACGTCTTTGCGATTTTTGGTGAACAGCCCCCCTCATATGTGTGTGTGTATGTGTGTGTGTGTGTGTGTGTGTGTGTGTGTGTGTGTGTGTGTGTGTGTGTGTGTGTGTGTGTGTGTGTGTGTGTGTGTGTGTGTGTGTGTGTGTGTTTGATTGAATGAATGAATTTATTTATTTATTTATTTATTTATTTATTTATTTATTTATTTATTTATTTATTTATTTATTTATTTATTTATTTACTTATTTATTTATTTTTGTGTTTGAATGAATGAATGAATGAATTAATTAATTAATGTATGAATGAATGAATGAATGAATGAATGAAATGACAACAACAGCATAATATATGTAAAATACGGTGTGCTGCTGCTGCTGCTGCTGCTGCTGCTGCTGCTGTTGCTGCTTCTGTTGATTCTGCTGCTGAAATGATGACTTAGCTGAAGTCTTAGACTTTTATGTTGCCATGCCCTTCTCAAACTAAAAAAATGTGTGTGTGTGTGTGTGTTTGTGCGTGTGCGTGTGTGTGCGTGTGCGTGTGTGGTGTGTGTGTGTGCGTGTGCTTATGTGTGTGCGTATGTTTGTGTGTGTGTGGCTGAGTGCGTGTGTAGAAGTGTGGGTGCGTTTGCTAAATAAAATATTAGCAGCAGGACCACGTTTTATTATGACATTCTGCACTTCAGTTGAGTACAGACACAACATATAATAAAATAATGGGTGTGTCTAATGTAAACGCAACCTTTACACAGGTATGTGTTGATTGTACATAATAAATCCTTCGTAACATAACGCAACCAGGCGTAAAAATCCGCCATGTACGTCTGCATCACGCAACTTTGAACATCATAAACTCTACACAGAATATGCATTTCGCGAGAATCTAGGTCAGACATTGTTTTCTTCAAACACGAAATCAGCCAGTTTGTATTGTTTAAAACATACAAGGAGCGGTTAGATCGGGTTTTTGTTGTGTTGCAGCCGGTATACCACAGCGTAATAATGTTCACCCATTTTATCCAGACCTTTCCTCTTTGCTCCAACATTTAACCCTTTATGCGTCACTGCGCAACACTTATTGATATGGTGCCATTTTGCGTAGTTGTACATAACAATAGTGCAACATATGTTGCGAGATAACGAAGCAAATGATCCACCAGCATTATTAAAACAACTATAGGCATCTATACAAAATAATAAAACTAACAGTCGCAACAGTTGTGATTATAATGACAGTTAACTAAAATACTAATAGGGTCATAGGACTTACCTAAATGAAGGAATGTCTCAAATGTATCGCTCCTCTTTGGCTCTCGTCCTGCCTATTTCGACGTCTTCGTCCACAATGCTGGTCGACCGTGTCGAGTGCACACGTATATGACGATTAATATCACTAACACTCAACAAATCATGATGTGTGAAAGGTAGGTGCGAATATATGATACTCTTAGGAGCGGCTTAACGTTACCGGAAGACGCACATTGGAGGGAGACAGCAGGCGTCTGACATACGATACTCCCTTAGTTGATTAATCATGCTGAACTGCCGAATTGTTGAAAATATATTCTTTTCCAGCGTAATATGAATAAATATGTATGATGTTAGACGTAAGATATATATTATCCTCACCACTGATAGTACAAAACATGATATATTTATATATTTTCGTACGAGATTATTAGTTCTGTTTCTTACACCCCAGGTGGTTAAACTATGTGTGTGTGTGTGTGTGTATGTGTGTGTGTGTGTGCGTGTGTGTGTGTGTGTGTCCGTGTTGTGTGTGCGGGTTTGCGTGCGTGCGTCCGTGCGTGCGTGCGTATCAATGAATGATTGTGCGTCTATATATGTCCATATGTTTTTTATGCAGTGTGACCCGATAATGTCCACTGGTATAATTGTCAATATTGGCTGTAGATCTATTCTGTCAATGTATCCAATAGGATTAAGTTTGTTGTCAAAGTATGTTTTAATAATTAAATACTTATGTCACAAAAATTACAAAACCCTCGCCGATGGCACCACACAACAATGAAACGAACCTACAATTACACAGTTTATGTATTGTTTTTCGTATATTAGGAAATTTTCAAATATGCGTCAGCAATGGTGTGTCATGTGACAATTGTAACATCCGGTTTGTTTCCGGCAGACGATGGACGTGCTTCTAGAGCATTCATCTGTCCTACTGTATAACAATACTATATGACGTCAGATCGGATACTTCGTCGTGTAACCTAACCGCCAGCGTTTTCAGCGAAACTGTCATACGTAGATACATTTGTGCAATTAATCGGCCTGTATTAACTTGAGGACAACCGACCAGTTCATCCTTCTGAGAAACCCACCTTCTTATCAAATCATAATGTGTATGCATTTCAGACAAATGTAAAGATTATTAATAAAAATGGCCTGTCGGATCGTTGCAGCCAGTGTTGGTGTGTGGAAATGCAGGAAGCATGCCATTCAGTCAGCCATTACATTCGCATGACTTCATCTTTCGTCAATACATTTCCTTAGTATTCAAATCATGTTTCTGTCATATGCCTGCCAACGTTTTTTTAATTCCGGGAGATTCATCAGCCGTTCAACTCGGATCTTAACATCGGAAGACGGCGGGGGTGCAGTTGGAGATTTTTCGCCGGAACTTCTACGGTTCGCTGTCTCGAAGACTAGACGACGAGGGTGCTGTTGGAGATTTTCAGCGAAAATCCGGGAGATTTACTTGTATTCCGGGAGACTCCCGGAAATACGGGAGAGTTGGCAGATATTCTTTCGTTGAAATCGGCGACATTTGTCTTCAGAAACTATAGCCACCTTTTGCAAATAAATCAAGACTTAGACTTTATTTGTATTTCCTACCCTAAATCTCCCGCGGTTCATTGTTTTAGTTATGATTCTTTCGCGTCCCTGTTCATGATTGCGCCTATAATGATTCTTGTTTTGCTACATCTCTGGGTTCAGGCTCCTGAACATATCGGCGGCACAGAAGTATATTATTATTACTATTAGATTAGAAAGAAAAGCGCCAACTCTAAAAGAAACTAGTCATATTCAATCAAAATGTTAATGAATTCTAACAACTACCGTCACGTCATTGCATGACTCGTAGGAGTGCCACTTCAGCAGGAAGTCTACGCAAACCTTGTCTTTCTTGTGTGCTGTGCGTGGCTGGGTCGGTCGGCTGAACTCACCGTTGCGAGTTGGAGGGCGCTGCTGAATACGTTAATACTCCCTAACATAACGACTTGTCGAACAGTGGATTGGTCGGTGTATGTGTTATCCAATTGGGTTATTGCCTTTTTGAATTCTCCTTTTTGGTGTTAATTGTCTGTTATTGTCTCTTGTAGCTGGTCGCACGGTCAATTATAAACATTTTCTTGAAGAACTATGTGTAATCGAGCTGCTTCCTGGAATCACATAACAGAAACACTAAATTGGAAAAAAATACAACTTATTCACTGTGTGTTTTTCGTTGTATCTTGCACAATAACAAACTTGAAAGTTGAACTGTATAACTTACTGTTGTATGGATTCATTACTAAATTTAATGCATTTCCTGTACGCAAGAGGCACTGTTATTATGTGATTGTCGCCTACCCATATTATTAATGCCATAGACGGAATGCCGCCACTTGAGGTGAAGTGTTCTCAATAGAGAACTCTTCTAGGCCACTCGAATTGCGTTGATCGCTCTTCAAACACCAATTATTTGAGGGGACATATCAAAAGGTCATGTGACGACAATTATTTAGCAAGACTTCGTAATGTGTTTATTATATGCGGCAGATCAAAAATACTTGTTTCATCTATGATCATTGAAATGTTCTTCAGTCAAATACGTTATGTATGCGGCACTAGGTTTTACAAATGTGGTGTGTGTGTGTGTGTGTGTGTGTGTGTGTGTGTGTGTGTGTGTGTGTGTGTGTGTGTGTGTGTGTGTGTGTGTGTATGTGTGTGTGTGTGTGTGTGTGTGTGTGTGTGTGTGTGTGTGTGTGTGTGTGTGTGTGTGTGTGTGTGTGTGTGTGTGTGTGTGTGTCTGTGTGAGTGTGTGTGTGTACGTGCTCATGCACGTGAGTGTATGTATGCTGGGTCTTTAAAATCCTTCACCAGTCCACGATTATTCAAATGATATGCTGCGTCAATGTTTAATTAACACTCCTACTACTTGGCCGAAGCACGACAACCGTGTTGGTCGTTATGTCTTATTATGTCACGTGCGCGTAGTGATCGACCACAAAGTCCAGATGTTTAGTGTAGGTACAACAGAAACGCAATTTCCGGATGTCAGGATGAAGCAGTTGACCTACTCGCCGACAGAAAGGTAACTTCAAGTAAAGTCATGCTAACATCGCTGAATAGGTGTGCTGCATAAAAGAAAACAGAAACAGAAGCGCCCGTCATCTAGTTATCGTATAATAATCATAGGGCGTTTAAGTATAAAGTAAGTATATTACCACAATTTAAACATGGTGATAGCTATTTGTTTTATGTACAATTCGCTCTTATAATACCTACGTACGAATCGTGGCTTTCTCTGTTGCTGCTCCGACCTATTGAAATGTCTTCCTTTTTAGTGTTAGATCAATTGAATATTTTAAACAAATCCGCCGTCATTTAAAACGTAACTTTACAACCTTGCGCATTTATATTTATTTATTTATTTTGACAGCTTTAGTGCTGCTGATCGATTTTGATATTGGCCAACCATTTTGCGTTGACGTGCCTTTGAGCTTAGATTACTTATTATTATCACTAGTAGTAGTTGTAGTAGTAGTGGTAGTAGTAATAGCATTATTACTATTTGTACTATTACTGTTTCTGCTGTTGCTGCAGCAGCTGCTGCTGTTGCTGCTGTTGCTGTTGTTTCTTCTGCTGCTGCTACTACTATTACTACTACCTGCAAAAACTAACACTAGAGTAAGCACGTGGAACGTTCGAACGCTCTTTCTGTGCGGGCGGATGGAGCAGGTGCTGAAGGAAATGAAGGTCTACTATCTAGATGGTCTAGGTGTAAGCGAGGTGAGATGGTAGGACAAGGATGCTTCGTCAGTGGAGGTAAGACTATATACTACTCTACTACGGGAATGAAAACCACCGCACCACGAGTTTTGCATCATCCTGGATAAGGATGCTACACATGCACTGATAGGTTGGAAGCCAGTTGGATAACGCACCATCACAGCGAGGTTCAACACCAGACAAGTGTAAGTACATTCCCCAACCGAAGTCGCCACAGACGAGGAAAGGGATTCCTTTTATAATCAACTCCAGAACGTGCTTGACGAGATACCAAGCTGTTGTCGCTGAGCAGCGTGAACGGTATCAGCATTGGCAACACCTTTTTCAAACATAAACGCACCACAACAAGAACACCTGGACCTCACCAGATGGTAATACACCGAATTAGATCGATTACATCTGCATTAGCTGTAAGTTGCATACATCTCTACAAGACGTCCGAGCCTATATAGTGGCATATGTTGGTTCTGGCCACAACCCTGTGATTGGTAAAATCCGCTTGAAGTTGAAGAGTAAAAAACATGAAGACGGCTAGGCCATACATGACAGATAACCTAAAGAACACAGACACGTCAAAAAGATTCTACGAGGAAACTAAGAACATATTCCAAACGCTACAACACACAGTCGCCTTCGAAGAGCAATGACAGCTATTCATCCAAGACATAAAGGAGATCGCAAATGTAATGCTATGAACAGGATCCAATAGGGAACGGTGTTTTACTGAAGAATCGTGGAAACTGATTGTTAAACGGAAATATATAGAGATCAGAAGAGATCAAACGGCTAGAAACTTCCCCAAATGGATATAATCAGACTAGGAATTACAGGACACTGGTCACGGAAGTAAAAAAAACTGTAGGACAGATAAGATGAAAGGCAAACAAGCACAAACAGCAGCAGGACCGAATGACTCGAAGACACTGAATAGAATTGCAGAGAACTAATAAGCGCAAAAAGCAACCCCAATATACCAATAAAAAGCAAAACATTACACAGCGCTTCTAATGAGAAAGGAACAAGCCACGAGGTGGATAAAGCAGTTCCAAAAAGTATTAAATCAACGCCTACCACACTCTTAGATTTTGAGTAGGAACCAACCAGAGAACTTGATGTCATCACTGATGGCATCACCAAGGCGGAAGTATCCAAAGCCCTTGCAACAAATGGCGAGGAGTAACATTGATATCAGTTCCTGGAAAGGTCTTTTGCGCGTGATCCTCAACCGGCTGAAGACAACAGTTAATCAACACCTTCGGAAGGAGCAAGCTGGTATTCGAAGCGAAAGATCGTGCTTTAAACAAATTCTCACATTGCGAAACATCATTGAACAACGCATAGCGCTCCAAACATCTCTTCTAATCACCTTAATTGACTTTAAACCGAACGTCGATGTGGAAAATGGTGAAATTTTACGGCGTGGCTTACAAATACATAAACATTTTCAAATCCCTATACCGAAACACCAGCTGCTGCATCTAGACCAGCAATGGCTACATAGACATGTTCAACATAGAGACAGGTGTGCTCACTGGCGCGGGAACGAAATTAGTATTGGGGGAGCTGACAACCGGAGCTTCAGCACCACTCCGCTCCGGTCCATTGTCGATCATGACATTGGAACAGGGGTGGGCGCTGTTGAAAATTGTTCTCCGCCGCTCAGGCGCAATTACTGTTTCTTGCTATCTCGGCTCTTGATTTATGACATTGGAAGATGGGGGGTGCTGTTAATATTTTTCGTGGCGACGTTCAAAGATTCATATATATATATATGTCTGCCCTCCAGCTAAATTCCACGGGGGACAGCTGCCCCAGTTTCCCCCTGTTGCCGCGCCTATGGGTGTGCGTCAAGGATGCATCCTGTCCCCCTCCTTCTCTGTTGTTATATTGACTTTATCATGAGGAAGACTGGTCCGAACTTTGGCATTAACTGTGTAAATATTAGGTTGACAGATCTTCAGTTTGCTGATGATATTGCACTGCTCAGCTACACGCAGGAGTTCCTCCAAGAGATGACCAATAACTTGTACGATAAAGGAGTGAGGGTTGAATTACAAATCAGCTTCGGGAAAACAAAAACGATATCAGTTGGTGATGGACCGACTTTGCTATCGGTCAGCATGACCTATAGTGCGTCAAGAATTTTCCCGACCTAAGAAGCAACAAATCAAATATTCATAATTTCACGCTGACCTCGTTTGACCTTAGCTCTACACTCATATTGCCAGGTAACAGTCCTACATGATTAGTAGACAATAAGGTTGCAATTTTTTGTTGGTGTGTGTAGTGGGGCATTTAAACACCAGAATTAAAACGTGTTTTGGGGATTTTCTGCTCTCCTATATATAATGATGTAAACAATTATGTTCAAGTAATCTACTGTAGTATGAAATTATATAATTAACACGTTTATATTGTAGGCACCATGAAGCGAAAAACGTCCTTCTTTGTTCACGTAAAAGAATTGCTGTGTGGTCAAAGTAAAACAGCCTCGGCCATTTTCGGCGTGACGGATGACGGCGAGAAGTACGACGTCACTGATGACCCCTTAGGGACAATACGTGACACGAACACCTCAACGATAAACACCTTGGAAATTGTAAGTACTACCAATCCCGTGGCAAGTCTTTGTACACCTTTCCTAACACGCTCTACTTATTAACAATGGCATGTTGCACTCCTTCCCTTAGTAATGCTCTAATATAGGCCTACTATTTTGATCACTGATTTAAACAATTAACAAAAGTCAATTTTTTTTGCACATATATGTATATTTTCATAGTATTCACGGTCATAATCCATACCAATATATAAATAAATAAACTCAAACAGGTAGAATTGTGAGTAAACGTTCTCTCAGGGAAATATTCCAGAACTTCACCAATTGTCCTTCGCATTTGCAAAAATACACTTTAGTTTCTTTAAAATGGTTGTATCATTTGAGTAAAACATTTTAATTCCACAAACTGTACCACTGGAACGTGTATATACTGATTAACATATTATATGTGTTATACAATCACCAGTTGAAATGTTACCTTTTTGGAAACAAACAAAAATATTTAGTACACCTAAATGGCATATTGATTGTAATAAATCTAGTAGGGTGAATATATTTGAAAATAAAATTGACAACAATCTCAATTACACATAATCATGAACAAACGCTGGAATATCGATAAGCTAATGGATTCTTTGTTCACTTACCCTCTGGACGTTTTGCTTTGTATGATGATCATGTTTAGTATTTTGAAGTACAACAAATATGCCTAGTTTGTTTATATTCAACACATGTGTCATACTAAGGTATGTTCCCCAAGATCTTTGGAATTTCCTTTGGAATGTTCCCGCGCTAGCGTAACTCCCCCAGACCTTTTGAATGTTTTGACGAGCTTCAAGGGTGGTGTAATTGAAGGTTTTTCAGAACCTGAAGTGTTTGTATTTTTGCGAGCTTCAAGTGTGCAATTGGATGTTTTAAGAAAGCCTGCTGAATTGTTTTTTGGCGAGCCTCAAGGGGGTGCAATTTGATATTTTTGGATAGTCTTTATTGTTGGTAGGTTTTGAGAGCCTAGGTGCGGTACATTTGGAGAGATGTGGTGAGCCTGAAGTGTTGGGTGCTACTGGACGTTTTTGGAGAGCCACAGGTGTTGGTTTCTTTGACCAGACAAATTTTTTTGTATATTGGCGAGCCTCAAGGGGGTTGCAATTTAACTGTTTTGCCCCTCACATAGACCACAATATATGGATGCCACAGCGCCTTGCGTTTGATACACATAATTGTATGTGTCACATACTGTGAAAATCTCAATATTAATGGGAAGTTAAGGCTATGTTCAAAAGTCTATACAACCAGTTGTCAGATATACACCATGACAATAATAATAATAATAGTGACAATACGCCAGTGGCGTCATGATGCATATAATATGTGAATTCTAACGCAATTTATTTGTGTACACATCTGTGTAACACAAGTGACAGGGCATGTTTAATAAAGGAAGATGCGCGTCAAACCACGACCATTTCGTAAACAGCTTAACTATTGATTTATGGTAATTGAAGTGGCGGGAAACATCGCGTGGATTGTAAATTATGTGAAACTGTGCGGGGTACATAAACATCTCGTCTGTCATACAAGGTCATAACACTTGTTGCTGCATGTGTTTAAACGCCCACTCACTGTCATATCCGAACACCTCGCACAACTTTAAGTGTGGTCAGCACTGGTGTTTATGAACTGACTTAGCAATCGAATTAATTTTAACGCTTGGTATAATTATCGTTACAACATGTAGTTTTGACATATCAATACTCATTTGTTTTCTTGCACGTCCAAGTGATGTTACGAGAAACAAGTAATTTTTATAGGACATATATCCTTATGTCGTCATACAAAGACAACAACGGTTGCATGTTTGTATAGTAGCAGTTACTAGAAACAAACACAGTGGCGTAACATCTACAGTGGAAACCAGAGGTTATACCGGCCCACGGATTATAAAGAAAACATGAAAACAATTCGCTTATAGGGTCAGAACTTATCTTAATGATGTGAAATGTTCTTATTCATAACCACTTATGGTTAGAAAATAATAATGATTCCTGAAGGCTATGTACCTCTAGTGACATCATAGCTAGGCATGTTCCTACAACTGTCATGCAAACATTTTAAAGATTGCTTTCGTTAATGCAAATGTTACCATATCTAGTAAATACGTCATGTAGAGAAGTAATTTGTAAGTGTGTCTATAGATTTGTGGACAACGATTTCAAAAACGTTAAATTTAACCTTCGTTGACATTGACATTTTCTTAAGAACGACGTAACGTAGAGCCACGTAGTTATCACCAACATATATGGTTTTAGACGCGGCGATTTTAAATATATTACTTTTGATCTTCGCCGACATTCATATATCGCCATTTTTAAAGATGACGCCCGTATCATAAGAATGGTGTTATCCAGAGCCACATAGTTGATGTCACAATTGAATGTTTCATGTGTGATGATTTCAGATGTATTACTTTTGACTTCCGCCAACATTCATATATACGCCATTTTTAAAGATGACTACCGTGCGCAGCACCACGCTGATGAGTTCTTCGTCGTGTTTTCACAGAAACGCCCTCACTTTGGAATACAAAGCGTCGCCAAGTGTATGTACTAGACAGAACTGATTCAACTGTTTTACAAGAAACTGTAGCTGCTGGAAAACTGCCCATGATATGCTCCAGCCGGTAACATGGGTAGTTGTCTGATATTTGTCATCGGAAACAACGTTTCAAAAATCACATCATTCTACCCAATTCAAGCAGGCTTTCTGGTCCTAAGATTTGAGCTGCATGATGTACTATTTCTGATTTC
>CM034542.1:3581006-3601006 GCA_020002185.1 Paraescarpia echinospica | reverse complement strand
TAAATATAACACATTATAAGTAGAATAGTTGATAATATTAATACTAATTCCCATAATATAATATATTTATTGATTAGTAGTTTGTTATTATTGACTATAACTAATTTGCTTATGTATTGCGAATTCTGATTTATATATATATATATATACATATATATATATATATATGTATTATCTAATAATATATATATACATATATATACGTGTGTGTGTGTGTGTATCATTTCGTAGTAATGCATACAGATGAATTATTATAGCTACGTTTCCACGGAGTGTGTCAGTACATGATGGATATACTTTTAGGTCAGCGCAAGGCAGCTGGAAGAACGACAGTATGGAGGTTTCAGATGATGGTCCAGACTTACGTATCCTGCACAATATGCATCAGTGTGCCATCTACTACACTTGTATGTATGCGTCGAATTGTTTATGTGCTTATCAGGTCATTGTTTGCATTATTTGTGTGTGTGTGTGTGTGTGTGTGTGTGTGTGTGTGTGTGTGTGTGTGTGTGTGTGTGTGTGTGTGTGTGTGTGTGTGTGTGTGTGTGTGTGTGTGTGTGTGTGTGTGTGTGTGTGTGTGTGTAGGTTGTCCACGTAAGCCTGGTGTATAATTCCCTATATTATACCTGCCAAATTTTGGAATGAAAATTAAGGATAATATCTGGCTCCCAAAAAAACTAAAACTCCTTCCTGTTACCTCCAGATGCATTCCTCCTCGAAGCGCAGTGAAAACCTACAACTTCGCCAAACATCCTAAAATCCTGGAGTGGTTATTTTTTCTGCGAGGGCGGATGTTTCATAACAAATCTGGGAAACTCCCGGCAAATCCGGGAGGGTTAGCATATTTCATCCTGACAAGACATAATTTCTTACGTCGTTTTTTACGATGGTTCACAGTTTGTACATACAACCTGGCTTATACCCATCTACATCCAGGGTGATTTGTTACGCCTATCTCTACGTTTGCCTTTTTATTAAAATACACATAAATCCCGGAGGTTTCACTTTCATCAGACTAGTGTGGAGTCAATCCATTAGGGTTGTGCTCCCGTAGCCACGACATGTCAATCTAAGGCAACTTTTATAAATGCATTCTAATATGCCTTGGCAATGAGAACACGGATGTTGCCATTTCTATGTTCACCTTTAATGAGTGACCTTGAACAAAAGTCAAAAGTATTTGTTCGCATAAAATCCTCCTACTACAGAGTAATGCGATTCCTTGAAGCATTCAATCATGATGACAGTGTGAGGCATATTGAGTCATTTGTTATTTTGACGTCGGTACATTGGTTGATTTATGGCCAGAACACTACACACAACCTTATAAGGTCACGTGTGCCTATTTTGCCAAACAATCACCCATCAAGGTTACAGTGTAACCATTTAAACGCATAGCAATGTTTTGTTGCTACTGTGTCACCAATTTGCACTATATGTGGTCATCTGAAGCCATTTAACACCTCTCCTTGAGTATATTATTTACATCTCGACAAAAATCTCCTCCACCCTTTTAAGTGATGAGTGTATTTTTATTAAAAGGTGTAATAAGTTCTAGTTCAGGAAATCAACACGTGCAACCCACGGAAATACAAGAATAGCTCCAAATAACCAGGAGTAATGTTCTTGGATGAAATAATAACAAAAAGTAATATAAAGTGCATAAAGGGTTAAAACTGTATCTTACTGGGTATTCACTTGACCAAAATATGTACCCGCGATTGACCATACAGTATACGTGTGGGGTGCAGTGTTGACCAGAAAGTCAAATCTTGCACGTAAAATAAATGTATACAGGTGGTACAATAGCACCATACCAAGTTAATTAAAGTAATATTTTACAATAAATATCTTAATGTGTATTTGGGGACAATAACGGCATTTGTGAATTTATAGGTTGGAGATATGTTTTTGCCAGGAAATCAACACCTGCATCCACATACGAAATATATTAAACTTAACACATGTTATTGTGTACCAACTTAGCAAAATAGGCCCCCGCAACCTTAGAGGGTGGGGGCTATGTTTTGCCCTGAAAATCAATCCATGAACAATACACAGATGCCAAGTGCCTCAAAAAGACCAGTAATAATGTCTCTATAAATCACAATAGTCATTTACATTCTCTAGCAGGAGGCGT
This sequence comes from Paraescarpia echinospica, assembly GCA_020002185.1. Taxonomy (NCBI): domain Eukaryota; kingdom Metazoa; phylum Annelida; class Polychaeta; order Sabellida; family Siboglinidae; genus Paraescarpia; species Paraescarpia echinospica. Next base: position 3,598,866 of record CM034542.1, on the reverse strand, counting down.
TTAGGCATTAAAGTGCAACAGGAAATGGCAACATAAACTTTCTTATTGCAAAGACATTTCAAAATACATTTTAAAAAGTTGCCATAAATTAATATTCCATGCCTACAAAAAAGCGTATCTCCCCTCATTATGTAGAATACATGAGCAAATACTAAACTGCCCAGCGTTCACTCCCCATAATTGTATGTATCAGTTATAGGAATCGGTGTGTTGGCGCTGAACTACGTGCAAACGGTGGCATGGCGAATATCTTCCCATCGCCAGTCTCGACGTGTGCGAGAGAAGCTATTCACGGCGCTACTCAACAAGGACATTGCATGGTTCGATACGCACAACGCTGGCGAAATAAATACCAGATTGTCTGAGTAGGTATCAGCGTAATCTTGGATATTAAACTGATCTTGTGTGTGCCTCAACTGTTAATGGTATAGTGTTCGTTATGCTAAAATGGAAACATGTCGAAGGTGTACTGCCCAAGAACAGCACCCACCACAGAAAGACATGGATAATATACCAACACTAGAGACAACGTTGGCTGCCATAAAAATCAAAAAGAATAGGACTGCGTGGTTTATCTGATGATAATCAATAATCCCTGTCCCATAATCGGGCGGTAGTTGTGGCACCACTGATGACTCCCTGACAGCTCCCATCATTTCTTTCGATTTTTTGTCGCCCTCTGTGAGGTGCCGAAGATCACGCCAGTCCATTCTCGCAAGCCAGGGCTGTTTGCCACTCAAAACTATCCCTGGCTGATCCCCTACGCGAAGTGCGGAAGTTAGCTGAGTCAAACTAGTAATTGACTTGAATCACCCTTGAGAACAGCGGAAATACCCGCCCCAATTTGAAGATGGATAAACAACTTCTGGGAATCTCAATATATAATGACACTTTCGCCCATTAGCACGAGCAGCTGAGCGGTATTGTGTATTTGAATAATTGCTTCTACTTCCTAAACATTGCATGTAACACGAGCCACGGTTGGTTGAAATTAGTTTTATTATGACCACGAGATCCACTGATCTAGTGAGCGATTTCATAGGCTGAGCTTAATTTCAGAGTTTCGCAAAGCGATCAGCCATGGGGTACTGCTGGCTGGCACTGACGTAATCAGCAGCAGCGACCCCTGGCGCGCGAGGATGCGCCTATCCACTTCTGGATGTTGTGTTTCCACCTCTTCCTCTTGTCTCCCTCTTTTTCTTCTTTCTGGCACAGTGCCATGTAGGATGATTTTGCATGGTTGAAATAGTAACATATATATATATATATATAGAAAGGAAGATTTGGAAAGATACCATCCAGGAGTGGACTGACGTGACTGATTGTATAGCACAGGGACAACATTATTGGACACACCATCACGTTTTGGTGTTGTAGTGATATAAACCGGATCCAGGAGGGTATCAGCGAGAACCTAGGTCGACTCATCAGTGGCTTGTGTGCCTTTGTCTCAGGCTACATGGCTGGGTTCGTGTACGGCTGGCGATTGACAATCGTACTTGCGGCTGTCAGTCCATTGCTGGCCGTATCCGGCGCCTTCATCTCAAAGGTACGTTTTCGTCGAAGAGGTGAATAAATAATTAAATAAACGGCAATACAAATAGTACCCCATAGACCTTTGGAATTTGGCGTGCCTCCTATACCTTTTTGAATATGCCCCCGTTACGTACCCCTCTAGACCTATGCAATGTGTCCCCGTTTAGTTTAGAAGAAGCTGTAGTTAAAGCGGCGCGGTAACGAAAAATTATCAACACCTTCATGTTTTCATCATAACTAAGCAGTCATCATCATAGTGTTGTCATTTTCATTTAGTGTTGTTGCTATACCAAAATGCATTCACGTTCTCACAACCTCTGGACTGATGGCATGACAACACTGTCAATACTATGTATCACGTTCTCACAACCTCTGGACTGATGGCATGACAACACTGTCAATACTATGTATCACGTTCTCACAACCTCTGGACTGATGGCATGACAACACTGTCAATACTATGTATCACGTTCTCACAACCTCTGGACTGATGACATGACAACACTGTCAATACTATGTATCACGTTCTCACAACCTCTGGACTGATGACATGACAACACTGTCAATACTATGTATCACGTTCTCACAACCTCTGGACTGATGACATGACAACACTGTCAATACTATGTATCACGTTCTCACAACCTCTGGACTGATGACATGACAACACTGTCAATACTATGTATCACGTTCTCACAACCTCTGGACTGATGACATGACAACACTGTCAATACTATGTATCACGTTCTCACAACCTCTGGACTGATGGCATGACAACACTGTCAATACTATGTATCACGTTCTCACAACCTCTGGACTGATGACATGACAACACTGTCAATACTATGTATCACGTTCTCACAACCTCTGGACTGATGACATGACAACACTGTCAATACTATGTATCACGTTCTCACAACCTCTGGACTGATGACATGACAACACTGTCAATACTATGTACTCACGACATCACAACCTCTGGACTGATGACATGACAACACTGTCAATACTATGTATCACGTTCTCACAACCTCTGGACTGATGACATGACAACACTGTCAATACTATGTATCACGGAGCTCGTTGTTATTTATTATTTAATTAACATGGACGCTATAATTACGTTATATCTATTTAAATGATTTGTTTGTTATCGTGTTAAGGTTGGAGCAGCGTTAACGAAAATGGAGTTGAAAGCGTACTCCAAGGCAGGCGCAGTGGCTGAAGAAGCGATCAGCTGCATGCGAACCGTGACGGCATTCGGAGGACAGGAAAAGAAGTATTGCAGGTGATAATGCAGTCAGAGATTTCACAGTATGTTGCATTGTTGACTGAGTCAGTTTAACAATACACGTAGGACAGAACGGAAAGTCGCAAAAATACCTTCATTTTCCAGCTAAAACTTGAGAATCATGTTTTTGCTCGCGAGTACGGTTAGACAAACGCGCAGGTACTAGCTACTATGGAAGTGTGTGTGATAACTGTGGCGTCATCTGGTGACCAAAACGGTGGGCCAGAATTGCACAAACACACACACACACACACACACACACACACACACACACACAAACACACACACACACACACACACACACACACACACATATATATATATATTTGTGAAACGCATGCAAGCACGTTCGCACGCCACACATCACACAAACCAAACATACGCGGACATTACACATACGCACATGCACACACACACGCTCAAGCACGCGCGTACACACACACATACTCACATACTCACAGACTCACACATATACACTAGAGCAGACATATTGGATTAATTTACGACCCTTAGAATAGGAAGTAAGACCTGTAATTTTTTTTAATACCCCATACGTGTAGATTCTGACCTTTTATGGGGTAAATAAGTTTTTCGGAACATAAAACGTAATGCTTATGTCTACCCTCATGCCAGTACCATAGCAATACGAATATTATTTGACAATTTTATGCAATCACGACTAAGACCTATCGATGGACGTGAACTTCACCTTCGTAATTTTGAACAAACAACGAGTATCTGCGACCGCGTCGTTGTGTTTATATAACGATGCTGTTCGTTTTCTAACATTAGGCAAATATTACTATTACTATAGTCAACTACCATGGCATTCCGTCAGGTGACGGACATTTATTCTTGCTAGTGCTTCTAATAACAAAGATGGCCGCTATACCGTCGCGTACTGTGTTGTTTGTTAGGTACACGTCTCACTTGTCGCGAGCTCGGCGGATGGGTGTTAGGAAGGGCCTCATTAACGGAGGAAGCGAAGGATTCGTCACCTTCATCTTGTTTGCTCTGTATGCTCTGGCTTTCTGGTACGGATCACAGCTTGTCGCAGCCGACCCATCATTGTACACTGGCGGGAAAGTAATTGCGGTATGTACAGTCCAGCAGTCAAAAAGCAATGTTTGGCCAATCTCCCTGTTTTGCCCGAAAAATGTTTTCTTTTTATTATTTGTCATTCACATTTATTAATTGAAATCCATGTGGGTGTGGATTTCTCACCATGGGAGAAAATTGAAAAAGTGACACAGTCCAAGATGGCTGCCAACTTAAACTAGTTGACATATCTTCGCAACCACACAATATATACGTGATCGAAATGTCGTTTTACATGTGTTCAGACATGAAGATAGCGATGCCACCGTTACCATTAAAAAGTTCTAATAAGGCACTGGAACAAGGCTTTGCCTTGCTGGTAACACGTTTAATTGAATAAATTAAAACATATATATGCACAAACAACTGTAAAGGCTAAGTGTATATCTTTGTATAGTAGTAAATTGTGGAATTGTCAAGATATATAAAAAAATTAATTCAGGTACTATCAGAAACCGCAACATGTCATATATATATATATATATATGTATATATATATATATATATATATATATATATATATATATATATATATATATATATATATATATGAGTGTGTGTGTGTGTATGTGTATGTGTGTTTCTTCTGAAATATCATACAATTATGTACATGTGTTGTAAAAATCTCCTTTTTTCTTTGTTCAATTGGAAATAACGATTTGCATTGAACGTGCAGTCGTGTTTCCACAAACTGTAAAGCATCTCTTCCTTTTGTAATCAGGCTCCTGCTTCATTCGCTAGACAATGGACCTGAACTGTTACCAAGGAATGCTTTTCCAGTGTGATCTGTCTCCACAATATATGTTGTCACACTCTTGAAGATATTGTTTTCATAAATGCGTTTCAAATACCTCCACCTCCATGTGTTAGGCAATCAGGCGTCATCATGTCCTGTCCATACGACGGTGACGCGGCGCAAGTTTAAACCAAATATAAAACCTTCTATGAAAATATTGCATTTTATTCACGAATCACATTACACTAATGCAATCTATATTGTATATTTTAAGAAACCATAAACTGACACACCTGACAATTTTTAATATACAAATTTGTTTAATAAAACTATGCATATGCCTTGGTCTTTACAAAAAACACAGATACTGGAATACATTTTTATTCTAGACGGTGATCAATATGTCCTTCAACAAACGGCGAAACCAAACTGAATTTAATTTTATATTACTCTACAATAATCGTTAAACAGTTAATATCCAACCATGACTGTCCTACACGCAGGTTTTGTATTGCGTCATGACGGGGGCATTCTCCATAGGAAGCGCTGCGCCAAATATACAAGCGTTTTCATCGGCTCGTGGAGCCGCAGCGGCCATCTTTGATATCATCGATCAGGTCCGTATATGTATTCTTGTCACAACAGCTACCATTCGGACGGACCACCCTTTCTTAGAAACCCTGCTGTTAAATAATTATTGAAACCCATATCAACAGTGTGAGTCTGCAACAATATATTAAGACAATTGAGAACATAATTATTACTAAATAAGTAATAATGTTGATAACTTCTCTGTATTTTCTTATGACAAAAATTGTTGTTTCTGAGCATTTTTTCTTGCTGTTCTGCTACAATAGGCAGTGACTGGTCATTTTAAAACATTTATTTAAGGCCTATTGAAATATTCACGTACAGCGTGATTCTTGCTGATATGTTCTTGTGCATTTTTTGAAATAACATTAACCGTTCCACAAAACTGACTTTATCTACACAGTATTACATTAATAGTATAGTGTTTTGTAGAAACTCTAGAGAATCCAAATGCGTGTGTGTTTGCTTAGACATCCGGTATACGTAACCGAACCGACAAAAACTACAAACCCAAGTTGATACATGGGAACATAGAGCTAAAAGATGTGCAGTTCAAGTACCCTTCTAGGCCCACGGTTCAGGTAAGGAAACGACTTCAGATAAGATTCCATATGTGTGGAAATGCGTACGGAAACGGCATACCTCAGTATTTATATCACTTCTGGGAACTTTCTATCCGATTACTGTGTGGATGCGATTCGAATTGCTACATGGAACTATTTAGTTTGCCGCATTTGCATCAGCATGACACAAACACGTTCTCTTATGTACTTAGGGGACTATTTCTATTACTTTCCACTGGGCATTATATTCATTGCTTTGCCGAATGCCACACTACACGCCGTTTCCGCATATATGGATTCCTAGCTTTATTCGGAAACGAATGACATAAACATTACAGGCAGGACATTTCTCGCGTTTCCTACTGTGGTTGGTTGTTACACCTTTTTGTGAAGAAAACAACTTATCAAATGTGAGTAGGTTAATGCAACGAAAATAGAAAGTGAACTGTGTCAGTATTAAAGCTGACTATGATTAGTTAACAAAGTATTCAATTGCGTCTGAGGATAGGGTTGTGCTTTAGATAAAATGTGTGTAAATCTGAGCTGAATGGTTTTGTTTAATCAGTACCTTCGACTTCATAAATGTAAGACTCTAAGTCATCAGTTGGATGGCCACATACTGACAAAACATACATACATAGCGTTCATGCGGGCTGGCTCTTTCTGACCAATCTGACCGTAAATTGGACTGTCTTGGGCTTGGTTCCAGGTGCTACGTGGAATAAACTTACGCGTGTCGGTGGGACAGACGCTAGCGCTAGTTGGACAGAGCGGCTGTGGCAAGAGCACGATTATGCAGTTACTACTGCGCTTCTACGAACCACTATCGGGACAGGTACATGCAGATAAACCCACGCGATCACGAACGCACATACATGCGCACACACGCATAAAAGACACACATGCTCACTTACGCAAGCACACACACAGATACAGACATGGGCGAACGCATGCATACATGTATACTCGCATGCACGCATTCACGCATTCACGCATGCACGCATGCACGCACGCATGGTCGCACGCATGCCCACACGCACACAAACACACACACTAACACGAGAGAGATAGATATATAAATATATATATATATATATATATATATATATATACATATACACACACACACACATATATATATATATATAGAGAGAGAGAGAGAGAGAGAGAGAGAGAGAGAGAGAGAGAGAGAGAGAGAGAGAGAGAGAGAGAGAGAGATAGCGAGAGAGACAGATAGATAAAGAGAGAGCGAACAGACTAGGGCACATATCCTGTTAAGCTGAACATTGATGCGTGTTTGATATGCAATATTTCTTATTATGATTATAATAATTATCAAAATCATGAACACACCAGTTAAATTTGTTTGTTGGATTTTGGAGTAAGCCTACTATTTATCTTTCCTTCAGGGATTTTGCTTCGGACGGCATTCTTGTTTACTTACTTACTCCTCTTCATGTCCACTGGTACATAGGGCGGAAACAAGGGTCCTCCACCTATTCCTGTCTCCAGTTATCTCTGTGGGTTGGTCCCAGCTTAGATGCAGTCTACCTCCAGATTTGTTTTGGTCGTCCATTTTTTTCCTTCAGGTGTCCATGTAAGTGCTAGTTTGGAGATGCTGTCGTCTTTCTTTCTCAGGATATGGTCGATCCATCTCCATCTTCTTGTGGCGTGATGGATTTTTCATATTTTGTGTTTAGTAATTCTGAGCAGTTGCTTGTTGGAGATGTTTGTGGCCATGATATTCTCATTACATTTCGAAGGCATTTGTGTGAAAGGTAGAAAGGTGATCGAGGTCAAGTTCTGTCATACGACACCATTCTGAGCCATATAGAAGAGTGGAGAGGACACATATTTGATATAGTCTCAGCTTTGTTCTTCTAGAATGTATTGTTTATCTCCAAACAGGTTTTAATCTGTGGACAGTTCCTCTGGCCTTGTTCGTGCGATTCTTGATGTCAATATCGGCCCCTATAGCTTTGCATACTATGCTTCCCAGATAGGTGAAGGTGGCTGTGGTTTGCAGTTCTTCGTGATCGAGATAGATCGATATCGGATTTTTCTGATTTATTCCCGTCACCTTGGATTTGTTTTTGTTTATTTTTAATAATAATGGTTGGCTGATGTTGTTGAGTGTGTTTGTCTTTTCATGCATGTCATGTCGTGTATGAGACAGGAATGGTACATTATCAGCGAAGTCGACGTCCTCGAGAAAGGTGAACACTGTCCATAGTATCCCTCTTGGTGGTCCGTATGTTGTTTTCATAATCCAGTCTATGACAAAGTTGAATAGGACTGCTAACATCACACATCCTTGCCTGACCCCTGAATTTACATTGAATGCGATATCTGACTGTCCTATGGTGTTTGTATAGTTCTCGTAGAAAAGCTTGATGAGGTCCACAATATATTATGAAATTCCATATATACGTAGTACCCTCCATAGGCTGTCTCTATGAATGCTATTAAAAACCTTTTTAAAGTCTACAAAGTTTACACGGTTCTCTCTTAAATTCTGTGCACTGCTCGGTGATGTTTCTGAGAGTGAAAATGTGGTCTGTATATCCTCTTCCTTTTCGGAATCCAACTTGCTCCTTTCTTAGTACTTTGTCTACTGCCGCAACTTTGTACAATAATGTTAAATTAAAACTTCAGATAGCTCCAAAACAACACGTTTCTAAAAACAAGCTCGCTGTCTAGTGTACAACAATGAACATGTTTATAGATTTTGCTCGACGGGACGGACATCCGGGATATTGACGTGCATTGGTTGCGCCGCCACATCGGGGTCGTGCGTCAAGAGCCGGAGTTGTTCAACACGACAGTGGCAGAGAACATCCAATATGGCGGTGATGGTGTTTCCGGTGACGACATCGAGAGGGCAGCGCGTGAAGCAAATGCTCACGACTTCATCATGGCACTTCCTAAAGTATGTTTGCGTGTACACTTCAGTATCAAGAAAATGCCAATAACACATAAACAAGAGGAACAAACGCTCATCAAAAGTAAAATGGTTCTTAGTTTACCTCGGATTTATTTTCTAAATCTTGGCGTGCTACGTAAAAGGGTACTTTCTTATACACGCCGTGTCCTCGCCTTCTCTGGGAAGCATCCAGCCACACTGCAATTAATACGGATGCTGAAACATGATGTACGTGTCATCTAAATGTCTCTTGAGCAATATTCGCGAGCGTAGATGAAGCATAGTCGGCGTTACAAACTAAATGCCTCCTCTTTAATGTCGGCGAGTTTGTATCAGTCACTTGTGTGCCATTCAATTGATATGTTTTCATACATATCATAGACATTGTTCCGCATTTCGTTCATCCTACTCACCGTACCTCGACGGGAAATGTAAAAAAGAGGTATGCATCTCTGAAAGTGAAGAGGTTCATCAGACTGGGTGGTTCAAATGAGTGATATTTGTACTTATTTCACAGTCAATTTACCTTTTGTTCTCGTGACGACTACCGCTAGATGGTGATGCTGTAGTCCTTCAGCGCAGACGTAGTCACGCATGCCACATACATTGGAGAAACTAAACGCATACTTGGAACCCGCATCAGAGAACACAGAGATGACGCAGACAAAATAACAATGAACAGACCCTACATCAGAAACAACGGAAAAACATCGGAAAAGGAGATTAACAAATCAGCCATCACAGACCACATGACACAACAAAATCACATAGTAGAATGGGAGGGGGCCAAATTTATGGACAGGGAGTCGGACTGGAGGACAAGAGTCATCAAAGAAGCGATCTGGATTAGAAAAACCAAGTCCTGCATGAACCGATACGAAGGATGGTATCGGCTTTCACACATCTACGACGAACTCTTGAAGAGCCACCCAGGGCGCAGCCGTGGGGGCACACACCTGAGTGACTACGTCTGCGCTGAAGGACTACCGTGTCGCCATCTAGTGGTAGTCGTCTGAAGAAGACTGCTGAAAGCAGTCGAAACGTCACGAGAACAAAAGGTAAACTGACAGTGAAATAAGTAAAAAAAATCACTCAACAAGTATGCATGTCATTTGATTGGCAAGGTAGAGGGGTAAGACTATAGGTTGCTACCCTTTTTCCTTTTGCCATCTGTCATTGTTCTATTGAGACAAGCATGCAATGGGTCAATACATACCTGTTCCAAGATTGATAGAATATGCCCTCTCGGCTCCTTTTTTGTTTAAATTTATTTTATTTTAAGATTTTAACTTACACGAATTTGTGTTTATTATTTTTATAAGGGGCCACATTCTACCCGAAAGACTAAGTTGATTATTATTAATTTTTGTCAGTGTTTAGAATTCACATTCGCCACCTATACTCCGTTGCAAGTGCAATCGGATTCTTGTTCATGTCACACATCCATAATATGGAATATGTGAACCTAGTACACCAAATTTGTTTTCAAAAATACTCACTTACTCACTCACTCCCTCGCTTATTTACTTACTATATTGCTCCAGTTCACTTTGCTGTATGAATGAGTACCTGGCTGTAGACAGTGGTGGATATTTGTGTAGGAACAATCGTCGCGCATTAATTGCGGCGTGGCTGGATTCTTCCTGGAGAAGTCGAGATGGTGTTCGATTGAACAGGTCTGCCAGAGAGTGAAGTGCAAAGCGCTTTGAGCAGTCCTGAGGACGGGATACTGCGCTATACAAGAACTTACCTTTACTTGGTTTACTTTAGGGCTATGAGACCCTTGTTGGCGTACGAGGCGCCCAGCTGAGTTGCGGTCAGAAGCAGAGAATCGCCATAGCACGTGCCCTCGTGCGGAATCCGAAGATACTACTGCTTGACGAGGCGACAAGTTCTGTGGACAGTCATTGCGAGGACCTCGTGCAGGCGGCGCTTAATAAAGTTAGTGTAGTTTACGCCATGTCGATGGTACTGGTGGCGGTGGAAATGGAGGTGGTGACGGTGTTGTCGGTTTTGTTGGTGTTGGTGATAATGGTGGTGGTGGATATGGTGTTAGTGATAATGGTGATAGTGGTCATAATGGTGGTGGAGGTGTTGGTGATAATGGTGGTGATGGAGTTGGTGATAATGGTGGTGATGGAGTTGGTGATAATGGTGATGGTGGAATTGGTGTTGGTGATAATGGTGGTGGTGGAGTTGGTGGTAAAGGTGGTGGTGTAATTGTTGTAGGTAATAATGGTGGTGGTGGAGTTGGTGGTAATGGAGATGGTGGAATTCTGTTGGTGATAATTGCGGTGGAGGAATTGGTGTTGGTGATAATGGTGGTGGTGGTGTTGGTGGTAATGGTGATGCTGGAATTGTGTTGGTTATAATGGTGGTGGTGGAGCTGGTAGTAATGGTTTTGGTGGAATTGGTGTTGGTCATAATGGTGGTTGTGGAGTTGGTGGTAATGGTGGTGGTGTAATTGTTGTAGGTGATAATGGTGGTGGTGGATTTGGTGGTAATGGTGGTGGTGGAATTGGTGTTGGTGGTGGTATTGGTGATAATGGTGTCGGTGGTAAAAGAGGAGGTGGTGGTGAAAATGTTTTTAGTTAATTTTACAAGTCAGTAGATCTTGTATGGTTTAGGGTTTACAAACTCGTTGATATAGACAATGTGTAATAATCAGAATAATTAAAACTAACATTGACTAAAACGACATCCTTGATCAGTCTCTTTTCAAGGAATTGTCTTTCGTGTCTCGTTTCTCGCTTCACATTCTCACTCATTCTGTCTCGCTCCCACCGTACCGACCCACTTTATCACTCCCAGCTCTCTCTCCCCCTTTCTCCCCGTCTCATTTTGTCGACGTAATATCATGACAATAAAAAAATTATATGCATATTCATGCCACCGCATATAGCTACGACAGGGGAGAACAACCATCATAGCAGCTCACCGTCTTTCGACCATCAGCGCCGCAGACAGCATAGCTGTGTTTAGCGATGGTGTCATAGCCGAGACGGGAACTCACGAAGATCTCATGAGATCCGGGGGCGTCTATCACAAACTCTTCTCGTCACAGGTCAGACTATGTTGTTGATAAGTTGTCATTGAATTGTTTCTAATGGTAGCCACATGTTTGTTTTAAGAATGTAAGATGCAACATATGTCACAGAAGCACAAACAAGTAACGGGCAATATTTAACAACGAATAATTGTGCAAAACTGACATCCAGAGCAGAATGCTTAGATGATAAATTGGCAAGGAAACCTTTGCCATTTCGAGCATCCAACAATCTCTTAGTCTATGCGGTTATTATTGCTGCTATACGATCAACATATATAAATTGTTCCGTTCATTTAAATACTCCTGTGAGAATGAATATGTTATTATATGCCACTGCATGCCCACACACGCACGAACGCACGCACTCACATACCCTCACCCACACACATATACACACACGCGCGCGCACACTCACCACACACAGAAACACAACACGCCCGCATACACACATACATACACATACGAGAGAGAGCGAGAACGAAAACGAGAGATAGAGACTTAATACAAGTTGAAGCATTTGCATAAAGTCTGCAAATTATTATCTACTGAAATTATCCTTAGATTGCAAGCAAGAGTGGCGGTAAGTACAGAAACGTTCTTGTTTATGTAGGCTTACAAAATTGCATGTATATATATATATATATTTATATATATATATATTATACACACCCACTCTCTCTCCCTCACACACACACACACACACACACACACACACACACACACACACACACACACACACACACACACACACACACACACACACACACACACACACACATTTCGCTTGCTCTTAGTCTTTCTACGGCTGCTTTGCTATTTCTAGCACGTGCTATTCTATGAAATACATCGTGGCTGGCTGCCTTTTCTAGCACAGTTTCATAGCGATCATTCACAGAATAGAAATGTTGTTTTTGCTTACAGCAATTTGGATTCTCAAGCTGGAAACCAGTTGAATAAGATAGGCAGGTGCACATCAAAACGTAACATACCTTAATATTTATTGGCGTATGCCTGCTCAACATTCTCGGTACATAAACAAGTTTGCAAGTTTAAAACATCATCTCCGAGAAGTGATAGATGATACTCATCTTTGTCTCTTGTTATACTTTATTTTTATTTATTATTACGTATTTTAAGAATGCACCTTCGAGAAGAATAGTTGCCAGCGGAAGACGGGAAACGTTCGCAAATCCGGCAGTGAACGTGGCGAAAAGAATATGGCGTTGTTCGAGTTAGAACAAGAAGACGCGCATAACGTGAGTCAAAGATCACATCTACTTATAATCGAGCTAGCGTATGCTGGTAGGCTAACTTTTCTTCTTAGACGGCTAGAACTTCGAGCGCCAAATTTGTCATTCAAGCCATGATATCAAGTGGAATCGTAAATGCCAGCAAATGCTTCGTATTTTCTACTTAGGAAATATTGTATTAATATTACAATTTATTACCATGGTTTCTAACTTACTAACTTATGCCCATCGTCCCTCCCGGGACATTGGCCGTCGACAACAGTTCTCCAGAATCCTTTGTCCACTTCTCTGCAGCTATTTCCAGGTGTAGTCCATCTGCTTAGTGCCTGCCTGAATGGTTTCGCCTTCCAAAATTGTTTTATTACTTGGTATTTCAGAACGGGTTTATAGATAATAATATTAATAGCTACATGCCATGTTCTTGAACTATGATGCGCCTTTGAATGGTAATAATTGTCAGATTTATTGCGCAAAAAAATGCAGTTGGATTATTATTATAATTCTACTAATTGTACCGTTAACTTATTGTCGTGTGAATTACAGTCTGTCGTGTGGAGAGGATCAGATTCACGTATCCAGCAAATGTTTCTCTTTTTGCTGCAGGGAACGGCGAAGGCCAGTAAGGCCGACATTAACCGTTTGTTCCGTCTCAGTACCGACGAGTGGCCTTTCCTGCTGTTTGGTCTTCTCGCCACCGCCGCTGCCGGCTGCACACAAGTGTCCTTCTCCGTAATTTTCAGCGAAATCATCGGGGTGCGTTTTCATGCCCACGCGCGCGCGCGCACACACACGCACACACACACACATGATTAGAAAACAGCAATATACAAGCATTTGTTCAAATACAGTGTATACTGGAGCGCAGTAGCGCAGCGGTAAAAGCGTCGGGCTCTCGACTGAGAGAACCCGCTTTCGAATCTTGTGCGGCGTTGTCGATCCTTGGACAAGTTCGTTTACTCTACATTGCTTCAGTACATGCAGCTATATGAATAAGTACCTGGCTATAGACAGTGGTGGATATGTTTTGTACGAAGAGTCTGCGCACATTAATTGCAGTGTGGCTGAATGCTTCCCAGAGAAGTCGACATGGTTTTCGATTGAACAGGTCTGCCAGGGAGTAAAGTGTAAACCGCTTTGAGCAGTCCTAAGGACTGGATACTGCGCTATATAAGAACTTACCTTTACCTTTTACTCATCTTCCATCATCCAAGTTCAAACCACATTTCACTTTTCAATTGTTCAGCGAGTACACACTGCGTACCATGATATGTGCTGCAAATGTCGTAGTACTGTTTATTAGTCTGCAAGATGCGTTGTTACCGTACCATGATATGTGCTGCGAATGTCGTAGTACTGTTTATTAGTCTGAAAGATGGGTTGTTACCGTACCATGATATGTGCTGCAAATGTCGTAGTACTGTTTATTAGTCTGCAAGATGCGTTGTTACCGTACCATGATATGTGCTGCGAATGTCGTAGTACTGTTTATTAGTCTGAAAGATGGGTTGTTACCGTACCATGATATGTGCTGCAAATGTCGTAGTACTGTTTATTAGTCTGCAAGATGCGTTGTTACCGTACCATGATATGTGCTGCGAATGTCGTAGTACTGTTTATTAGTCTGAAAGATGGGTTGTTACCGTACCATGATATGTGCTGCAAATGTCGTAGTACTGTTTATTAGTCTGCAAGATGCGTTGTTACCGTACCATGATATGTGCTGCGAATGTCGTAGTACTGTTTATTAGTCTGAAAGATGGGTTGTTACCGTACCATGATATGTGCTGCAAATGTCGTAGTACTGTTTATTAGTCTGCAAGATGCGTTGTTACCGTACCATGATATGTGCTGCGAATGTCGTAGTACTGTTTATTAGTCTGCAAGATGCGTTGTTACCGTACCATGATATGTGCTGCGAATGTCGTAGTACTGTTTATTAGTCTGTAAGATGCGTTGTTACCGTACCATGATATGTGCTGCGAATGTCGTAGTACTGTTTATTAGTCTGCAAGATGCGTTGTTATCGTACCATGATATGTGCTGCGAATTTCGTAGTACTGTTTATTAGTCTGCAAGATGCGTTGTTACCGTACCATGATATGTGCTGCGAATGTCGTAGTACTGTTTATTAGTCTGCAAGATACGTTGTTACCGTACCATGATATGTGCTGCGAATGTCGTAGTACTGTTTATTAGTCTGCAAGATGCGTTGTTACCGTACTATGATATGTGCTGCTAATGTCGTAGTACTGTTTATTAGTCTGCAAGATGCGTTGTTACCGTACCATGATATGTGCTGCGAATGTCGTAGTACTGTTTATTAGTCTGCAAGATACGTTGTTACCGTAACATGTTGCGCATGCCACATACAAATCATGTAATGTATGAAAATCAAACAAAACGTCGGACGTCGTGAGGACATCATAATAATATAATAAATAGACACAAGCTGAGATGACACGACCATGCGAAGAAATTGGCTTGGCTAACATCATCCTCGAGTAGCATTATGAAAGGCACAAGAGAGTGGCGGGAAGAAGATAGAGAGTGGAAGAGGGAGAGAGAGAGAGAGGGGAGCGATAGAGGTAGAGTGTGTGGGAGAGGGAGACATGGAGACAGGGACAGTGTGGGAGAGGGAGCGGGGCAGACAGACAGACAGACATACAGACAGACAGACAGACAGACAGATAGACAGACAGACAGACATATAGAGAGAGACATATAAAGAGGAGAGAGAGGTAGAGAAGAGAGAGAAAGAGAGAGAGAGAGAGAGAGAAAGAGAGAGAGAGCGAGAGAGAGAGAGAGCGAGAGAGAGCAAGAGAAACAACTGGGCGGACAGCACCAGATCAGAAAATGAACAATGCAAGCATTTATATGAAACCTAAATGGAAGCAAAGGACCAAAGAAGGATGAGGGAGATTCACGATTACCTTATGTCTAGGGAGACGTGGGGTTAGTCTGCATCTGATACCTATCCGATCTTCATGCCACTTGTTTTCGTAGTCCTGGTGATATTGGTCATTTCTTTCACAAGGTTATGGTCGCCAGAACACACCACTGCATCGCTGATAACATCATTGTGTCCCTGCGATTTTCAGATTTTTGCCGAAATGGAGATCGACCCGATATCGGCGCAACGGCAAGTCAATATAGTTTGCTTTGTTTTCTTCGCGGTCGGCTTGATGTTCGGAGGTTGCATGTTTCTTAAGGTAGGAAAACTGTTACCATACATGTATATGTGTATGTTACATTATTGACACTACATTTAATACGTACGGGACGATCTGTAACTGTAACACAAAAACAACATGGTATCTGTGTGCTGACGTGCGTAAGTGCGTTCATGCGAACGAGCGTGCGTGCGTGTGAGTGTGTGCGTGTGTTATAAGTGTGTCAAATTATTGTTGAAATGTGAACAGTTGTGCATGTTCTATATGCAATTTTTCCTCTTAATTGCACGAACGTCAGAAGTCAAACAAACCAACTAACAGGCCCGACCTACGTCATGTGATACGAGCTGGACTGGTGGGAGCTCCTGGCCGACATATCTGTTAAGTGGAAGCTTCCCTCGTAGAAGTTGATCATCTCCTTTATCCTCCTCCTGTACCAGTTCTCCTCGTGGTCTATAATTGTGATGTTCTCAATGTATATATGCACACTGACGTTATTATTCTTGTTATTAATGTGTCGGTACATACTTAATATTAGTTGTTGATTTTGTATTTTTCAGAGTTACATGTTCGCAATATCGGGTGAAGCTTTGACCTTGAAGATAAGGCAGCTGACTTTTAAAGCACTGTTACGCCAGGTAATGTGTCTCTTTATTGTCTTTATTTAGCATCCGCTGCAACATAGCTCTGCTATTCATGGTGTCTAAGTGTATTTGTTGTTGTCTTGCAACTAATATTAGCACAGAGTATTAGTAATGTTTTAAATAGTGTATGTGCCTCCCTCTCCCCGTGTTCCTTTATCTCCGCGTCTTCGTGTCTCCGTGTCTCCGTGTCTCCGTGTCTCCGTGACTCCATGTCTCCGTGACTCCGTGTCCCCGTGTCCTCATCGCTCCGTGTCCTCGTGTCTCCGTGTCCCCATGCTTCTGTTTCCCGTGTCTCCGTGTCCGCGTGTCTCTGTGTCTCCCTCTCCGCGTGTCTCCGTGTCCCCGTGTCTCCGTGTCTCCGTGTCCCCGTGTTTATGTTTCCCCGTGTCTCCGTGTCCGCATGTCTCTGTGTCTCCCTCTCCGCGTGTCTCCGTGTCCTCATGTATCCGTGTTCCTGTGTCCCACTCTCTCCTTGTAATCCTGTCTCCGTGTCCCCGCGTCTCCGTGGTCTTATCATATGAAGGACACATTCAGTGTTTTGAAGATTAGGTAATTGACATTGCAGTGCTACCAACACATGACTCCCAGCCAAAACTTGTTTTCCGTAGATTTTATTTCCTTTGACAAAATTGTCTTCGCCTCATGAACGTGCGTGTGCGTGTGCGTGTGCGTGTGCGTGTGCGTGTGCGTGTGCGTGTGCGTGCGCGTGCGCGTGCGTGTACGTGTTTGTCTCCATCAAACCGCCCGGTTGTTTGTAGTTTGTAGCACTTCAGTTGCACTCTTTCCACACAATGTTGACAAATTATCGTTATTCTCTGGCGTCTTCTGCATCGTCTTCCTTCATTCTTTCCTGGTGTTACTATATGTTATAACTTTTCCTTTCTCATTGTATAGCCTATAAATATTGACTATTGTGTTCTAATTGTGTTAATGATCTTTCGTTTTGAATTCGCTTTCCTTTACTTCGTTGCTTTTCTCTTCAGTCCATCGCACTCTCAGCATCCTTCTG
>CM034542.1:3533506-3576006 GCA_020002185.1 Paraescarpia echinospica | reverse complement strand
TGTGTGTGTGTGTGTGTGTGTGTGTGTGTGAGTGTGTGTGAGTGTGCGTGTGCGTGTGCGTGTGTGTGTATGTGTGTAATGTATGTATATATATATATATATATACATATATATATATTTATATATACATGTGCATGTTCATTATGTATCTATGTGGTTATAATGTATATTTAAGTAATTATATTTAGTTTAAAGTATGGCCAATACTGTGCAAAACGTTTTGACGATTTTGAGGTAGATAATTATAAGTCTACAATTTCATATCTACTCTTTTTCAAACAATATATCGTTTTTCTTTTATTATCTCATTAAGTACAATTTCTTTCGTATACTGTACTCGTGACTTTATTTTGATTTATATAATATGTTTGAAATAAATAAATTTATTGATTGACTGATTGGTTGATTAATCGATTTATTGCTTGATTGATTGTCTGGCTGGCTGGCTGGCTGGCTGGCTGGCTGGCTGGCTGGCTGGCTGGCTGGCTGGCTGGCTGGCTGGCTGGCTGGCTGGCTGGCTGGCTGGCTGGCTGGCTGGCTGGCTGGCTGGCTGGCTGGCTGGCTGGCTGGCTGGCTGGCTGGCTGGCTGGCCTGGCTGATTGATAAACGGATGTTGCTGTGCTCATCTTTACGAAAGATAATGATTCTCCACCTCCACTTCGTATCGTTTGTCTTCCGTTTACTGTCATTGCTACTGCACGGCCTTCTCCATTATTAATTGCACGCTCTGTCTATATTATTACAATCAGTCTACCATTATCAGTGGTTGGCAGCGACCAGTGACACAAGTATCTTTTCTTGCCGCATTATTGTATACAGGGTTCTGTATAGGAGAAAATGCGGACCCATGAGCCTTTTTTCATGTTTTCAGCTATAGACCAAAAAGTTTTTAACACTAAAATTACACTCTCGTGTAAATATGTATGGCCTCTAACAGGGTCGTGAAATTTATTAGGCTGGGATACGTCAATTTCTAAATATATGCAAATTAGTGGATGAATGTGAAGTGGCTCAAGGGACCTCACGATTGGGGGTCCCTTGAGCCACCACGTGGGGCCCTTGAGCCACAACAACGCATTTACATTTAAAACAGATCAGTGATCTTAACATGACATGTATGTTACAATAAACATCTGGTAGATGTGCTACGAATTATTTGTCATAACTAAAATTAGGATATTATATTCAGGTTTTAAAACACCTGCGTGACATGCATTACTATTCTTTTGCATAAATGTCAGTTACGTAAAACTAAGTTACCCCACATATTATTTACTGTTTATTATCTTTTTTTTATATCTACATGATGTTGGTGCGTTCCTTGTTTACAACAACCTTTTAATTAGTGTTGTTATCTCATATCGCTCACTAACCGGTCTGGAACTATAGCTTAACAAACGATCCTGACACAAATGATGCCCTAAGCAACCGGATGTTCACGTATTATTCGTCTTATTGGTGAAAATTTAGCACAACGAACGGTTGAAATTAATAATAAGTATATAGAACTAAGTTATATGTTAATTACCAAGCGATTTTACAGCTTATCCATTGTTTATTAAACACTTCGTTACACTTGATATTGTAGCATTCCGCGTTTACAAGAAACTGTTTTATTTATGATATTCTAAGGTTAACGGATCGTAATATACAAATGTACGAACACTACCAACATGCCCTATTGAACGCAAAAACTGTGTATGGAGGGTTACATCAACCAATGTTGGCATTCATGAACCGGCTCATCGGACACCGCATTGACTGGTTCATGGGTGCCCGGTCACAAATTTACACGCAAAACGAGGTTTATCGAAAATTTTAAAAACATGTAAAAAAAAAACATTGCATTACCTATGCTATATGTATAAAGAAAAGAGCAAAACGCAAATATTTAATCAAAAATATTGTTCAGTTCAAAACGCAAACGTTAGTCGTCCGTAATTATTCAAATCCCGTCGTAAGACCACCTGTAATGGGTGCCCGACGGTTCGCTACCTTGCCGTGGTCGGGGGGCTTGCGAGTCATTGAGAGCCTTAGAGCTATGCCGGCTCCTGGAAGGGTCACTCATGCTGGACAGGTCAAAAAGGAGTGGTCAGACATAGAGCGATCCACCGGTCCTCCAGGTTCGATGGTTGGGCGTGGGGTTAGCAAGCCCACCCTGTAAAACAGTCTGTCCTACTGAAACGTCAACAAAAGCTCAAAGAACCTCAGCCCTGGAAGACGAAAGATCTTCACCCAGAAGACATATGAAGCAGTGTGCTGAAAGCCGGGAAAACTCGGAAGCCGCCAGGCCGACCAACCTTCTATCAACCGGGAGCGCCACCAACATAGGAACATGGAATATGAGGACCATGTTCGAGACAGGACAGACCTCACAAGTAGCAGCAGAGATGCTAACCTACAACCTTAGCATCCTGGGAATAGGCGAGACACGTTGGACTCATGCAGGACAGAGACAACTGATGACAGGCGAGATGATACTCTACTGAGTACACGAAGGGAACAACAGGAGTAGCTCTGATGCTGTCCAAACACGCACAGAAGGCATTGAGAAGCACTGCTGGGAAGCCCGTAGACCACGATTCATCATAGTTCATTTATCGTCCAGTGCTATGCTCCCACAAATGGAAGCAGTGACGATAACTAAGACTACTTCCACGACAGGTTGCAGAACATTTTAGAGAGCCTATCACAGAAAGATATCAACATCCACATGGGTGATTTCAATGCCAAGATCGGCTCAGACAACACAGGCTACGAAGACATCATGGGAAACCAGGGATTGGGAGACGTGAGTGAGAAAGGAGAACGATTTGGGGACATGTGCGCCCAGAACAGACTGGTGATAGGAGGCAGCATATTCTCCCACAAGCGTATACACAAGGCAACTTGGGTGTCACTAGAAATTCCGGCGATCACTACAGGTCGTGAAAGTAAGAAGAGGAGCTGATGCAGCCTCGGACCACCATCTGTTGTTGGCGAGGTTGAAGATGAAGTTAAAGAGAAACTGGACGGGAACATCAGGAATGAGGCGGAAATGCAACATCAGCTGATCGAAGGACACACAGAAGAAACTGGAATACAGGCTGACCCTCAGAAACAAGTTCCAGACATTACAAGAGCTACAAGACAAAGAGGACACTCTTGAAGGATGCTGGGGAAAGGTAAAAGAAGCAGTGACATCCACGTGTCAAGCTGTGTGCCCCGAGGAACACACAGGGGAAGGACTGGATATCAGCGGACACCTTGAATAAGATCAAAGAGAAAAAGAAGAAGAAAGCAACTTTGAACAACAACCGTACTCGAATACCCAAAGCAAGATCACAGGAAAAATACGCAGAACCAAACAGGGAGGTGTGACAAACGGCACTACGTAAACGACCTTGCTGAAAAGCAGAGGAGGCGGCAAGAAGTAGCAACATGAGGAAACTATACGACATAACAAGGAAACTGTCCGGCAAATTTGGCAAGCCAAAACGTCCAGTCAAGAATAAGGATGGAAATCTCATCACAAGAGCAGTCGAGCAATTAACTGATGGGCCGAACACTTTGAAAAAACTATTGAACTGACCAGCACCTGCAAACCCACCTGATGCCCCCCGCGGAAACCTATCTCTCCATATACACTAGCAAACCTACTAGAGGAGAGATCAGAAAGACAACCCAGACGCCGAAAAACGGAAAAGCAGCAGGCGCAGACAACATTCCAACAGAAAGAAGATATAAACACAACTTTGGAGATGCTCTACCCACTCTTCCAGAATATATGGGAGGAGGAGCAGGTGCCAGCAGAATGGAAGGAGGGCTACATCATCAAGCTGCCAAAAAAGGGCGACCTCGGCAACTATGCCAACTACAGATGCATAACACTCCTCTCGGTAACTGATAAAGTCTTCAACAGGATCAGAATAAGAGATGTCATGGACCCCTACCTACGTGAGGAGCAAGCCGGCTTCAGGAAGAACAGATCCTGTGTGGACCAGATTGCAACACTGCGAATCATCGTGGAGCAGTCAATAGAGTGGAACTCCCTGCTCTACATCAATTTTGTGGACTATGAGACCTTCGACAGTATGGACAGAGAGACCCTTCTGGAAACTCATCAGACACTATGGCGTGCCAACCAAGCTCGTGAACCTTATCAGGAACTCCTACGAAGGAATGACCAGCAGTGTCCTCCATGGAAGACAGCTCACCCAGACCTTCCAGGTAACGACCGGAGTGCGGAAAGGATGCCTGTTGTCGTCATTCCTCTTCCTCATGGCCATAAACAAAATTATACTGGGTCATGAAGACTTCTACGGAACAGAGAAGAAATGGCATTCAGTGGACGCTGTGGAAAAAACTGGATGACTTGGACTTCGCAGATTATATAGCCTTACTCTTTCTCAACTACCAACATATACAAGACAAGACATGCGGTGACAACCACATCTTCGTAAATAGGCCTCAACATCCACAAGGGGGAAACAAAAAATTTCCACATCAAAACCACCAATAGAGATGTAATCACACTACAAGGAAGTACCCTTGAAGAAGTGGTAGCATTTACCTACCTCGGAAGCATCATCAACAAACAGGGAGGAACAGATGCCGACGTCAGAGCAAGCATTGGCAAAGCCAGAACCGCCTTCCTACAACTCACGAACATCTGGAATACCAAATCCATTGCACCCCACACTAAGGTCAGGCTCTTCAACTCCAATGTTTATGGGTCCTAGATTTGGAGGAAAACAAAGGCAACCATCAAGAGGATGCAGGCCTTTACCAACAACTGCTTGAGAAGAATACTTTGGATTCGTTGGCCAGATAAAATCCGAAACGTGGTAGAGGACCAGTCAACTTCCTGTAGAAGAGAAAATCAGGAAAAGAAGATGGGGATGTATCGAGCACACAGTCCGGAAACCAGACACATCTGTCCTGGAACCCGCAGGGAAAGAGGAAAAGAGATCGACCACGAAACACCAGGCGCCGAGAACTTGAATCAGACATCAGCAGGATGGGCTACACCTAGAACCAACTATAGAAAATGGCTCAGGACAGGGGACGCTGGGGAGCAGTTGTTGACGGCCTATGCCCTAGTAGGGGTGACAGGCATAAGTAAGTAAGTAAGTAATTACTCAAATGGCAGTGACGTTGTCAGAATTCGGAGAACTAAACGTATGATACATATTAACAAAGTTACCGGGGGCGGCTCAAAGCTCCCCTATGATCGTGGGTCCCGACCTTCCCCTACACACTCGTAACAGCCTCGGCTCTGCTGCCAACCAGGAATTGTATATAATATTATTGCAAAAGTTATTTAATTCCAAAATAGAACACTCACTCAACCACAACCTATCTCCGCCCCAACCCCCCTACGGATCATGAATACAACGCCAATTTCTAAGTCGTGAAAAAATACTGTGATCAGCGCAACCACTTGAAAATAATGGTAATTATAATATGGGGAAATGTTAAGTAACCATAACACTAATATTCAGTTGAAATGATTTTGACGCAACAACATAATTGGTGTCCTATTTCTATTTGATTTATATGATTGTGAGTAACCATTTAAAATAATAGTATATCGCATTTGTGCAATGGGTCTTTTTCAATGTCTACGTAAATGCGTTTATCTGCAACTGTTTGGATGCTCTTTATCACTAAATGCTGATGCTGAGGGTTTAACATAGGTCTCCTAATTCTTCTTCTTCTTCATCTTCTTCTTCTTCCTCTAGATGACCAACATCATTTTGTTGATAATTCTTCGACACGGCGGGCGGTCAATACCAGGATTCGAATGTCAATAAAATTACACAGTGCAAGCTTGTGTTATCAACTGTTTAGCTGTTGAATGAAACGAACGTACTTACGCTTCAGGGTGTTCTCTGTGGTCGTGTTCAGCGCCCGCGCCGCTGGCTACGCGGCAACGTTCGCACCCAGCTACGGCGGGGCGATGGAAGCAGCGACGAGGATATTCTCCACCATCGACCGCCGGCCTGACATCGATTCGATGGCTGACCGCGGGGACACATACGTAAGTGATGTCGTCATACATGTGATTGACTGTTGCAGTAGACACATGCAAGCGCAAGCATATACGGACGTATGCGCACGCACGTACACTCACCCGAGCGCATGCACACACGAACGCACACACGCATACACGCACGCACGCACATACACACACCGCCACCGCTACCACCGCTACCACCATTACCACTACAAATACTCTCTCTCTCTCTCTCTCTCTCTCTCTCTCTCTCTTTATTTTGCTCACACACACACACTTAATTATTCTAGTCCGGGAGCCAAAAAGCCTTCTATTTACTTGTATTATGTCAACGTTTGTTTCTGCAGTGTCCGGTGCAAGGGTCGCCGTGCCTGGACAGGGTTAATTTCCATTACCCGGAGCGTCCTGACGTCACCGTGCTGGCAACGGTCGACTTGAGCGCCTCCCCTGGGCAAACGGTAGCGCTCGTTGGCAGTAGTGGCAGCGGCAAGAGTACTGTAGCACAACTGTTGGAGCGATTCTACGACAGCACACAGGGCCGAGTGGTAAGTTTGCGGAAATTTTCTTGAAATTAATAATTTGAAGAAAAATCCTGCGTACATCTAGCGACATACATACATACATACATGCATACATACATACATACATACATACATACATACATACATACATACATACATGTATGCATGCATACATACATACATACATTCATGAATGCGTGCATGCTTGCGTACATATTACATGTGTGTATGCATGCATTCATGCAGTTAAACATGCACACAAATGCACACACACAACTACATATACATACATGCATACATGCTTACGTACGTACGTACATACATACACACGTACACACACACACACACTCCCACATACACACATACACACACACTCACACACACACACACACACACACACACACACATATACACACATACACACATACACACATACACACATACACTCATGCAAACATACACAGTGTAGTAGGCATCGTTCTGTCTTCTCAGACAATGATTTGCGCCGTGATTGTCAATTTGGTGATGCACATCGCCTGGAGTGTCTAGAAAGTTCTACTCTGGCGTGGCAGTCTCTGCCGCGCTTGTCGCAGACATAGGCAATTGGCTGAGAAAAAAATGCAGGATTGGGAGATCTCTGCTTTCGGTGGTCCCTCTTCTCAGCCAGTTGTGTTGTTCTTGTGTCTTCTCTTCTCTTGCCTGTTTTAATGGTCGACTTCCAATGAGTGCGATCATCAGCGGCTGTCTCCCAGCTGTTTGCGTTGATTCCTGCCATCTTCATATCCCGTTTACACACGTCTTTGTACCGAAGATATGGACGGCCAATAGGACACGTCCCAGTGACAAGTTCACCATGGAGTACATCTTTGGGTGTACGACCATCAGCCATTTGGTGAACATGGCCGAGCCATCGCAGACGTCGCTGGTTTAACAGCGTGTGTATGCTCAAACACGAAGCACGCTCCAGGACCTATGTATTCGTGGCCATGTCCTGCCAGAAGATGCCGAGAATGCGTCTGAGGCAGCGATGTTGAAAGGTATTCAGTTTCTTGTCTTGTCTTTTGTATGTTGTCCAGGCATCAGTGCTCTAGAGGAGTGTGCTGAGGACACATGCTTGGTATACCCATAGTTTGGTATTCTCCTGTCAAGTTCTTATTGTTCCAAGCATTCCTGTTCAGTTTGGACATGACTGCTGCAGCCTTTGGTATGCGCTTATTAATTTCAGCATCTAGTGACAAATTACTCGTGACTGTGGAGCTTATATATGTGTAGTTATCGACGACATCAAGTTTCATATCGTCAATCTTGATTAGTGGTTGCATGAGAAAATCATGTCCTATGACATCAGTCTTTTTGATAGTGATAGTCAATTCAAATTCTTTGCTGGCGGGGTATAGTATGTCCATTAGTTGGTGAAGATCTTTCTCGGTGTGAGTTGGCAGCGCAGCACCATCAGCGAAAAGCATTTTTCGGGTGTGGACTCGACAGACTTTTGTCTTACCTTTCATCCGGGAGATGTTAAACAGCTTCCCATCAGTGCTAGTGTGTAAGTAGACACCCTCTGTGGATGTACCGAAGGTATATGATAGCACCAGCGACAAGAATATGCCAAACAGTGTTGGTGCCAGAACGCATCCTTGTTTTACTCCGCTGCAGATCTCGAAGGGTTCGGGTGTAGCCCGTCATAGCTGACTGTGCCCTTCATGTTGTCACGGAAGGAGGAGATCATACTGAGCAGTTTAAGCGAACAACCAATTTTCTCCAGCAGCTTAAATACTCCGCTTCTGCTAACGAGGTCAAATGTCTTTGTAAGGTCATTGAAGGCAATATGCAACGGCCTTCTTTGTTCTCGGCATTTCTTTTGCAGTTGTCAAACTGAGAATATCATGTCTATTGTGGATCATCTGGTTCTGAAGCCACATTGAGATTCAGGATAGATGCGTTCAGCCAGGATCTGCAGTCTGGCCAGGGCTACATTTACAAAAACCTTTACCACGATGTTCAACAGGGAGATGTCACGGTAATTGTTGCAATCACTACGATCACCTTTGTTTTTGTACAGTGTTACTATATTCGCATCACGTATATCTTGAGGAACTGCTCCCTCATTCCAACAGAGGCAGAGAAGTTCATACAAATGTCGCAGTAGTGCAGGCTTTCCATGCTTGATGATTTCGGATGGCTTGGCATCATTTCCAGGGGCTTTGCCATTGGTGAGTGAGTCAATAGCATTGCTGAACTCTTCCACTGTCGGTTCTATGTCTATCTCTTCCATAATGGCCAAGTTCTCAATGATGTCTAGTGCGTCCATTGTGATAGTAATTTCCCGGGAGTATTATCCGAGGTAATGCTCCACCCATCTGTCCATTTGTTTATTGCTGTCAGTGATGCCTTCTCCTGACTTTGTTTCCAGTGGAGCAGTCTTCTTTGTGGATGTACCTGTTGCCTTCTTAATTACATTATACATGCCCCTGATATTCCCTGCGTCAGATGACATCTGGATGCCCTGACAGGGTTGCAGGCAGTAATTATTGCCGCAACGCCGAGCAGTCTGTTCGGCTTTGTTCCTAGCAGCTCTTAATGCATTCAGATTCGTTTCGCTTGGATCTCTCTTGAACTTACTGAGAGCAGACCGCTTGGCCTCGAACACAGGTTCCATGACAGTGATGGTCGCTTCGTACTAGTCAGTGTTTGTCCGTTCCTTTTTGCCATATGTTGTCAGTACAGTGTTGTACTTAGCATCACTGAGTGTCCCATTTCGCTTGCGCATTTTGAGCTGTGTTGTTGGAGAGCACCGCTCCAACTAAGTCACAAAACAGTTGATTCGTCTCATGGTAGGCAATGTGGCTGACGTTGATAAATGTACGACCCTTCTGTTTGGAATGGAAAAGCCTCTTGGATTTTAGTCTAACCCTGGTGCAAACCAGGGAGTGATTGTGCTATGACAGATGCGTGTTTTAAGAACACTGTTGTGAGTATCACGTCTGGTGTTGATTAGATCCAGCATATGACCTGATTTTGGATGTTTCCAGGATACCTTATGACATGGCTTGTTGTAAAAAAAAGTGTTTGTGATGAATAACCCGTGGTAGCTACAGAATTCAAGAGAGGCAGGCCATGTCTCATGATCGGCACCCACTCTTGCATTTACATCTCCCAACAGGTAGAGTTGTTCTGTCTCGGGAATTCTGCTGATAACAGCATCAAACTCCACATAAAACTCTTTGGACTCCGACATAGAACAAAGTGTTGGAGCGTAGACTCTGATAAGGTTGACTGGTCCTGTCTGGTTTGAGAGACACACACAGAAGACCTCTTCTGAGCCATATATTGGGGGTTCAATCATCGTTAGCAGCGACTTCTTTACGGCAAAACCTACGCCATGTTCATGCGTTTCTTCAGAACTCTTCCCCTGCCAGAAGAACGTGTATCGTTGTTCTTTCAGCGATCCACTATCGGCAAGTCTTGTTTCGTGTAAAGTTGCTATGTCAATGTTCAGCCTGTCTAGGTCTAAGTGGATGATGGCTGTCTATCTTGAGTCTGTCTACCTTGAGTCACCGATCTGTTGAAGATCATTCAATAAACCAGGACACATGGTTTTGAAGAGCTGGCATCTTCTTGTGTTTCTTAGATTTGTCTGGTAGTAGTTTGACGATCCGCTTGTTGAGCAGATGCTCTGAGCTCCACACACCCACAGAAGCAGGCTGACAGGGGGCTGCCCAGCTTGAGGCGAGCGGTGGCAACTAGTGGAACACGATGGTCCCTCACACAGTTCGAGGAATCCCATAGCACCGTTCCCTTCGCAAATTGGTTTGTGTTTATAACTCGTGACTGCTCCCTCCCGTGGTGTGCTGCCGCTGATCAGCGACACTGGAGTGTCCTTTCCAGGGCGGCGCAAGCCTGTGCAATGTGTATGGAGATCCTGGGTTGCCCATCGTCAGTGTCACCCTATCTGCCTCATTGGTGTGATCCAAAGGAATGCAAAGCAGTACATCTGGCATGAGCTCAGCTGCAGGAGCTGCTGGTAAGATGGCAGGGTTGACATCAAGCACACGCACACGCATGCACGCACACTCACACACACACACACACACACACACACACACACACACACACACACCCATCACACTCATAATGCTATGCATACCATGCCCATTGTAGATGCTAGACGGCCACTACGTTACTGCACTGCGCCCTCGGTGGCTACGCGCGCAGATGAGCATCGTCTCCCAAGAACCGGTTCTCTTCGACGGAAGCATCGCAGCAAACATCGCTTTTGGAGACAACAGCCGCCAGGTGCCGCTCGCTGATATTATAGCAGCGGCCCGGAAAGCCAACATCCACGAATTCGTGGTAAACTTGCCGGAGGTAGGCTCCGTATAGAAGGATCGAAAATATGATTCATATATGGGCGGTGATATTCTAATTATGACCGAGGTAACGTGTGTGCGAATTATATTCTATAAATTTAAGTAATATCAAACGTAATTGATATATACTTATATATATATGTTTGTAGATTCATCGAGAGGACATTTTTACTAGTAATAATAATACACTGTATTAAAAACTCATACCCAGGATAAAACTTTGTTCAAGGTTGCTAGCAATCTGAACTGCTTAGACTTAAATAATAATTATTTATTCAAACTGTGACTAATAAAACTAAAACTTTGTAATAACAGTTTTTAACTGGACTAATCAAACCTAAACTAAGATAATATGTGACAAATATATACACACAAATGCAGGTGTAAACTAGTTTACGTAATCGAAACATACTGACAATTACATATAAATAGTAAATGACTGACAATCGAATAACATTTATTATTATAACTGATTACACAGTTAACATAACATACTAGTATAATAGACAAACATAATAATAATAATAACCATAATAATAATATGTGATTACAGCTAGTGAACTGGACGTGTGAAAGTCGTATAAAATCTCTCTCTCTCTCTCTCTCTCTCTCTCTCTCTCTCTCTCTCTCTCTCTCTCTCTCTCTCTCTCTCTCTCTCTCTCTCTCTCTCTCTCTCTCTCTCTCTCTCTCTCTCTCTCCCCCTGCTCAAACGTATGTCATAGCAAACGTCAGCAACGAGTATTTCGGGAAATCGTCTTCATCGTATGTGCGCGTAGCACCATCCAGAGGATGGACTTTGCTAGTATCAATAATAGCAAATTGCTTGTTCTCTGTCCACTTAGCAAGCTAGTTTAACTGAAGAACGATATTTTCGCACACATTACACGACTGTGCCGTATTGCAGGGGTACCGAACCAACGTGGGTGATAAGGGCACGCAACTAAGCGGAGGACAAAAACAGCGAGTAGCAATTGCGCGTGCGCTGGTTCGCAATCCCAGAATGCTCATCCTCGATGAAGCGACGTCATCACTCGATGCCGAGAATGAAAAGGTGAAAGGAAAAGTTTGATATTGTGCTTACACAAATGGAATGGTGTAATAATACGTAACTATAATATAAAATATTTTAAATATGCATTTAATAATAGTTGTGTTTGCGAGCTGGCGATGTTTCGAAATTACCGCACATAATGACTTTACAATAACTCCTAAGGTCACCAAGATCGCACATAGAATAACAATGACTCTGGCTACGTTGCTGTTTCGTGGAGTAGCATTTTAGAGTTATATCTTAGAGGATTTGGAGGTTAGTCGGAGGGTTTCTTTTGGATTATCTAAGAATACACTATTTCAAGCTATGTATTATCAAATTAAGTAAATTACATTAGCAGGAGTAATGTTGTGTTGTGTGTGTGCGTGTGTGTGTGAGTTCGTGTGCGTGTGCATGTGCATGTGCGTGCGTGTGCGTGCGTGTGTGTGTGTGTGTGCGTGCGTGTCTGTGTGCGCGTGTGTGTGTGCATGTGTGTGTGAGCGTGCGTGCGTGTGCGTGTGCGTGTGTGTGTGTGTGCGTGTGTGTGTGTGTGTGCGTGCGTGCCTGTGTGCGTGTGTGTGTGCGTGTGTGTGCGTGTGTGCCTGCGTGCGTATGCGTGTGTGTGTGTGCGTGTGTGTGTGTGCGTTTGTCTGCGTGCGTGTTCGTGTTCGTGTGGATGTCCTTGTGTGTGTGTGTGCGTGTTTGCGTGTGCGCGCACACGCGCGTGCGTATGTATATGCTGCGTACATGCATGTGCGCATATATGCGGTACGTACGTGCACGTATATCACACTTTATCTTTTAAAACTAGTTATGGCTATTGTCATCACAGGTGGTACAAGAAGCTCTGGATAAGGCGCGCGAAGGTCGCACCTGCGTTGTCATCGCTCATCGCCTTTGTTCGGTCCGCAATGCGGCACATATATTCGTTCTTGATGGCGGAATAATTGCTGAGTCCGGAACGCACGCGGACCTAGTGACAAAGAAAGGCGCCTATTACAGACTGTACCAATCACAACTTGCCGCTGGAATGACAACAGAATCGGCGTAATAACTGTCTTCTTCGAATAGAGTCTGTAGATGCCGGACTGACGCCAAAACATAACAATAGCTGTCAGTAAATGATATTAGTGACTGTTATAACTAACATTGTTGTAGTTCTAATATATTCACGAAGATATTATTGCAGTATTTTGTGCTGCTGTTTTGTTCTCTCTTCAACTGCACAATCTGTTGTTTGTTGCATCATTCTACCTGCACAATGTTGTTATGTATGTATTACTTGTATTGAGAGGGAACATCAGCCACTTGTGGCTTAATACCCGCATTAATAATAATAATAATTTAAGCATTTATTATACGCCGAGTAAAATATTTTCTCAAAGGCGCTACAAAAGTAAAATATAGGTCATGATACATTGATATACATTATATTAAGTTAAAACCAATTAAATAGGCTAAATACAATAGGAAATAAAGCTAATTAAGAAGTTAATAATAAATATTCATTAAATATCATTCAGCAGCATCGGCTATAAAATAAGTGAAATATGTTTATAATTTGAGTTAAAAACAAATTAAGTGAGTTAAAATACAATATGGATGACACTGTTAATAAATTAATAAATAGTTCATAAATGCGGCAGCAGCATCGGCGATGTTTAAAGCAATGCCTCAAAGGCCGTTCGAAAAAGATGTGTCTTTAAACTCCCTTGAACGCATTAACGGTTGTGGCGTTGCGCACTTCAGTGGGCAGTACGTTCCACAATGTCGGGCCAGACACAAAGAACGATCGACGTCCATAACATTCAAGATATCGCGGACCACTTAGTAAGTTCGCCCTAAACGCAAGAGGGCGTAACGGGTAGTAAGTATGTAAGTAAGTAAGTAAGTTATTAAGTTTTGATAAGAACACCCAACACATCTGAGAAAGTCTCTCTTCGGAGCTTGAGACAGCCAGAGAATGGCTGATAAATCCTCCTTTTTGGATCAATAGGTTAAATACCTAGGTGTAGCGTTATATCAGTCACTAACTGGAGAACATAATTTGTAAATCAAAAGTTAAAATTCTTGTACAAGCAAACAAGAAATGTCAACATGAAAACAAAAATCTTCTTACCTCTGCCTTAATTAATACTATGTCATTTTGACTATGCCTGTTCATCGTGGTTCTCGGGTTTAATCAAGAAATATAAAACTAGACTACAGATTACCAGAACAAGGTAATCCGTTTCCTTCTTAATGCACCAGCCAGAACCCACATTGAATCAACGTAGTTTAGACAGGTAAATAGCGCGACCATGTTACCAGTGGATATACGGGTTAAGCAACTCAAATTGAACCTTGTCTATAATATTATCAATGAAAAAGCAACGATTTATTTGTCCGATTCTTTCAACGTAACACGCAAGCAGCACGGTATTAATACAAGATCTAGTACTTTGTCTCTTCATGTGCCGTATGTTATATCTTTCGGTCAAACTTCTTTTTACTACACAGGTATACAGGCATGGAATTAATTGCCATATAACATACAAGGTGCTCAGAACAAGAACCAATTTAAATATTTAGTGAAACAGTTTTTGTTCAATTATCTTAATAATCAGGAAGCCAGCCCATTTGTTTACTTTTAATTCAATCTTATTTTTGAGGTACCTGTATTTTATTTTTTATTTTTTTAAAGTGTGTTTTATTGATGACGCATCTTTTGTTAAAAGTGTTTAATTTTAAAACTGGTATTGTGTATTTGTAGTACATGAGTAGGTTTTTCAAATGACTTAATAGTGCTTATAATCAGGAGGTAATCTCCCTCCCTTCTAAATATTATAATTACCAATGTCTTTTGACATTTGAACAGTAACTAGTATTTATTTATTACTGTTGTTTTAGAATGTTATTTTGTCACATTCTATTAATATCTGTGTCATGTATTTATCTGTGTGGATCACAATAGAAACAAGTGCTTGCACTATCTTGTGTCATCCTTTATATTTAATGTACCCTGAATTTATTTTTTATGTATGTACAAGCGTACATTTTATATTGAATAAATAAATCGATCAATTCAGGTCTGCGGATCGCAATGATCGGGCTGTCATGTGTGATGTTATTAATGCTGTAAGATATGCAGGGGCTAGGTGGTGTAAAACGCGATACACCAACAACAAAAGCTTAAATTCAATACGTTGACGAACAGGCAGTCAATGAAGAGGGAATAGAACAGGAGTGATGTGTTCTCGTTTACGTGTGCCAGTCATGAGTCGCGACATCACTAGAGCATGTACGACCGTTTTACAAGCAATGGTGGAGATATGTGGTCTAATCCGGGCGATGCTGCGGAGTTAACAATATGCCATCTGGCAAGTGCAGCTTATCTGCGTAGCCAACTCGCTGCAGATAACGCCTAGTTTGTTACATTATTTTAACATGAATACAGGTCAGTAAGAATGCATACCAACGGTAACGCGTAACTTTCGCAATAGTTGATGCTATTTGGGGAACAAAGTTACAAATCCACTCAAATTGGTTATAGGAAGTACAAGTGATGATGGGTCATACAATAGATGCAGATAGTACGAAAATATTATTTTTACTACACTTTTAATGTGGTTGCAGGGCAGTAAAGTGCATACCTCTAGACTTTGGTACCGCACCAACGTAATACTCTTGCGACGTTCCCATTCACATAATGTGAGGTGTCTCTCCGTCGACACACATCCTTTTTCGTGTTGTCATACCCAGAGCTGTCGATATGGTGACGAATGACAGGTCAGCCAAGGAGTGAAGTGTAAAGCTCTTTGACCAGTCCTAAGGACTAGACATCGCCCTCTATACGAACATATTTTTTTCCGCTGCACCACTACCCTCAACCGTACACCCCCAGTAAAATTATATCAAAATCTACACATTAACCCCCTCTCCTCCAAACTAATGTTAAGTCCTCACTATTCGGTCCAAACCAACTTTCCCTTAACTTCTCCATTCTCATTTTTACTCATCCAGCGCTTCTTGTAATCAATATTTGTGTTCATGCACTTTGGGTAGATCTTCTGCACGCATTACGCATATTATATTCATAACCATACATTTCATGCTGATCTTCGTGCTGCCTAACTCCATTATTATGATGGTCATGTTCATTATGCATTAGGCCAAAGTGCATTTACTTGCCTCAACCCTATGTTAACTTGAAACACATCCGAAACCTCAGGTCAAACTAGTACTGTTTATCAACACTGTCGACGTACCTTTTGCGTGTTTGCCTCACAATTGAGTTTGCGCAAAACGTAATATGACGTCAGATGGTCAAATAACTATAACGACGTATACGGACTTCCGGCATATTTATTTAATTGTAGATGGCATTTGTCTTCGTTGACCACAAGCAAAAACAGCAATGGTATTCAGCCCCTACGAAAGACATTTTCTGTTATTCAATACGTTCCAAAACTGGCGCGTGAGAAAGCACCAGGCGACCTACACGTTTCTGGTAAGTCGTAGTTGTATTGAATGCCGCGAAGATAATCGTCAAGTGATCCGCGGTCGTTCGCACTAACGTGAATGCAATATATAACACGTTTTCCCTACAGGTAAAGTGTTTTTCTTAATTAATGTACCACCACCCTATCTAATGGTTTTCGTCTTCAGTGAAAAGCCATTCCAGTGAAATGTATCGACCGTTAACCTACTCTTCACCATCACACCTGGACATGCGTGCGTTATCGTCGTCGTCACAATCGTAACCAACTACGTCAGTGGTTCTTAACCGTTTTTGGTGGCGACCCAAATTTCGGTCATGGTACTTGCTTGGCGACCCAATCCAGTTAAGTATACACTAACATATGTTGAACCCTAATTGCGAAAAAATCAATAAATTGCTTCACCCGGAATAACGACAAGTAGAAAGAGGACATCCATAGCAAGACGAAAGCAGAAATGGCGGACGAAATCGCTAAGACCTTGTGATTTTGACAATGTTTTAGAAAAATTACGCTAAGTTCCTTCATGTTGGTGATAATAAGGAGGCAGACAATCCGATTTACGATACAATATGCCTGGACATGCACATTAATGCGATATATGTCTATGAAAGTGGATTGCCCATCTCATCATGCTTCTCGTCAGTCTTCCTGTTACGCAGCATAGCATCACGACCCCTTTCCTTACGTCGTTCATCATTCATGTGTCCACACTATTTGTTCTTGTGGTTCGTTTGACCTAGTTGCTCTAACGAACTTACAGCGTCAGTTGTTTTTTTCAACGCCCCTATCTTCAGATCATACAAGCATGCCAGTGTAAAACACGGTCGCAAGAGGTTCCCTTTCAGCTTTTTCAAATTAATATTGTTCTGAGTCCCTCTACCTTTCTCCAAGCATTCGCTCCTGCCTGTCTGTATCCGACGTCACACTTTTGTATGCCCATCTTCCGTAGCCATGCATCCAATGTACACCATGCCACCCACGTGTTTGATCTCTTTACCATCCAACATAATGTTCAACTCCTCTCTCTGTGATGTCCAACTACGTTGCCATAGAATAAAAATAAAAATAATGACAATAACAATAATAATAGTTCTTTGCTGCATGACTTTAGTAGTTATTCAATGATTTCACAAATAAGAAGACAATCATAATAAAGTCAACTTCATATATGTACATATGTATGTATATATATATATATATATATATATATACACACACACTAACATGAGAAAGAAAAAAATTAATGAAATAATCGAGGCCAGCCTCACCCGTGACGACAGGAAAACATGAGGAGAACAACAACATATATTAATTAAGATATTATTGTATATATACACACGAACATACACATACATACGCACTCTCTCTATTTCAACACACACACACACACACACACACACACACACACACACACACACACACACACACACACACACACACACACACACACACACACACACACACACACACACGTTCCCTCTATGTCGTCAGAGCATATTCTAACAAACAAGTGTATGTGTGACCGATACATTCACAGGCCATCAGCGTCATCAACTGTGTTCTGGGGATGACCATGATTGGCATCAGCACCAACGAGGACACGGACGAAGCGACACTGATGACGTTCGCCCGGGATTTGCCAAGTACCGGACTAAAGAGCTTGGCGGCGCTCAATCACCCGACATTGCTCGACCGTCGCAAGGTGATCATACGGCCAAAATACAAAGTAACATTGCAGAACAAGCGGAAAATCTAGGTTGAGATGTTGTATTTTGGTAATATGTTCAGTTTAAACGGCGTATAAATAACGCTACCGTTTGTGGGCACATTTATTTAATTATGGTGCATTTTCTGGAATAGTTTCTACTTGTGAACTGTTGTGAAGGCTATAAGTTTGGATTCCAAATTAGTAAAGTTAGTGTGTAGCCTTAAAATCGCAGCTTCGTTTGGGATTATGGCTCAAAAACTGGTTGAAAAATGTAAGAAAAAACGATACTTCGAACAAAGGTCCTTCGATTGAAAGACTGAGGTGCCCCATAATTACACACGCATGTTAGGTTTTACGAAATTATGAACGTTATATAAATCGGTACAATTGTTCGCAGAGCTATCTATTTGGTCTACGGTAGTTCCAAGTTACGTCAACCGTCCGTTGACCAGCTGGGAACGTGTTGTTCGTAATTTGGAGCAATAATTATTCGACTGTTCATAGAACGTTTTACACGTAGTCGAATCAGTGAAAGATGGTCACATACCAGCGTTGCAAACATTTGCGTGATGATGATGTGATGACGGTGCACTGTTTCTGTGACATACGTCGTCTGGGGACATCTTAGTGTCGTTATCAGTCCCCCCAAAGTTTCCGCAATCGTGTGTGGTCTTCTGCCAACTCTCTCAGCGCCTTGATGTCATTACTTGATCGCAGGCTAACGCCCGTCACTCTGAGATCGGAGCGCTGCATGTCTAGTAAGTTTGTAACGTGTCTGCCAACTCGACTCCTGCGTCGGCCTGACCCGACAACGGCGAACTGCAGCGCCAGTTGTGTATGGCTGTCTTCGGGAATGTGTAAAAAAGTGGTCAAACATTGCCCTACGCATCCTTCTTACTCGCTGTGACGGCGGTTCCGTATCACTTACTCTTACTCGCTCGATATCATTACGTTAGGCCACCGCATGCCCAATTCCGAGAAGCTACTAAAACACATTTGTTCCTGGCCCATTTTGGTGCTTAACTCTTTCTAGGCAGTTTTTATTACATTTTAAAACAATATATATATATATATATTCATTTTATTATATCCTGTCTTCTAAAATATATATCTTTATATCATGTTATCGGATTTATGCTTTGTTTTTACTGCCTATGATTATTCTATTGATTGTGTACAGCGCTTTTGAGCAGGCTTTTATGTATGAAAAGTGCGCTTTATAAGTTCGGTATAATAATAATAATAAGGGAACCATTTTAAAGATTGGAGGCATTCTGTTTCTTTGGTTTCGGCAGGGCCACTAGGACGCTTTTGCCTTCTGCATTAAGTGGGCTGTGTGTGTCTCAAACACTGTGCTGATGGTGTCCGAGATGGCTGACAAGATGGCGTCTCCAGCTTCAGTAACTCATCTTTTATACCATGAGGCCCAGTCACACGGCCATTTTTTTGCGATTTGAGTGCGCACTCCATTTCTGTCAATATCATAGGTTGTAACTGTGACCTTGGTTCTCCAGTGGAGGGCGCCAATCGGATCTTTGAACTGTTGTTCAAACCAGTGCCGGATGGTGTCGGCCTTACGACCAAGATTCGAGGCTATATTTGGCGGAGATAGATCGTAGAAATTGGTGGTGCAAAAAAGTTGACAAACAAGTGGAATTACTGATTTATAAGTATTATTCTTGCCTTAATATCATTCATAAAGTTGCAGTAAACATATATTGAGTAGCAGTTGTGCTTAAAGTTAGTTAGTTAAAGTATTTTAGAACACCTTAGTATAGTGAGTGATAATACGGTAACTTAGCCTTAGTTGTAAACAAGATTTAACAAACCTGATTATGTGGTAGAATATATGTAGGTGATAAAGTAACAACCTTGAAACTACTTACATAAGATAATATATGTGTAAGCCAGTACTTGCTAGATATTTTGATTAGGTAGCATTGTTGTTAAAATTAAGCAAGGGCGATAGTCGGGCGGCGTAACGTAAATAAATAAAGCAGCCGAACGTAACGTAATTGATTGTATTTAAATTAGGTCACTACCGGTAATGTTAGCGTTCGTGATAGAATAAATAGTCGGTTGTGTAATTGAAATCTGTAACATAAAGTGTGCTATAGTACACAGGAAACAGTCTTTATAAAGACTAAGTTAGTTAAGCTATTAAATAAATTCTGATAGGGATATGGCGCCTTGCAAGCGGCAAGTCAAAGCAAAGCGACACTTGGTGTGCAGTCACTGCCACAGCTGGGTAGATTTTGCATTGATCGGCTGTGGGAAGTCATGGGCAGAAACCATGGAGGAAGGATTCACCTTTCAGTGCATTGGGTGTTGGAAGGTGGAGTGTCTGCAGAAGGAGATAGTTAGGTTGACAGATATTGTGAAGGGAATGGAGATGGGAATTAGAAAGGAGACAGGTCGATTGGAGAGAGACGACAGGGAGAGAGGTGAGAATACTGCAAGACTGAAGGAGAATAGCTGTGGCAAGAAAACTGAGGAAAGGAGATTGAGAGGAGGGAAGGTGATTGGAGGGGAAGAAATTGGAAAATCGACGACAAAAAACGTGACAAGCGTGAAGGTGACGGGGAGAAAGTGACCGTAGAGAAGGAGGGAGGGAAGATGGGACGGGAGAAGAGAGAAAAAAATGACACGGGAGGAAAGATGAAGGGACGAAAGGAAGTGAGGGCAAATGTGATAGAAGATAAATCGATAAAAGGGACGCTGACAGGAGGAAAGGTGACAAGAGAAAAAGCGACATGAAAGAATGGATCGGAAGAGAATGTGACAGGAGAGAAGACGACAGGGGGGAAAGACAACAACCAGATATATGCAAACCGAAGAAGGAGCTACTCTAAGGCAGTGGTTGAGGGGACAATGAGGAAAGAGAGGGTGTTTATGGGCGACTCCATTATGAGAAAGACGGACAAGACACTGAGCGAGGGGAAGGACGTCGTTGTTTGTCTACCGGGGGCTAGGATTGAACATGTGACTGACATCACTAAGTGTGTAGATGAGGGATCACCAGTAGATATCGTCTACTTAGATTTTCAAAAAGCTTTCGACAAAGTACCACATCAAAGATTACTGCTTAAACTAAAGGCACATGGCATAGGAAATGGTATAATTAACTGGATAGAACAATGGCTGATTGACAGAAGACAACGTGTAGTAGTTGATGGGGAGGCTTCAAACTGGAAATCGGTATTGAGTGGGACACTACATGGATCAGTACTAGGACCTATATTATTCTTAATATATATAAACGATTTGGATGATGAAATATCAAGCAAGGTGTTGAAATTTGCGGATGATACAAAAGTGTTTAGAAGGATTAAAAGTGATGGATATAGACAGCATTTACAAGATGATCTTGACAGGTTGATCAAATGGTCTGAAAAGTGGCAAATGCTGTTCATCCACACAGGACATGGGAACGAAGAGGTAGAATATACAATGGGGGGTACTGTACTAAGTACTACTGTAAAAGAAAAGGACTTAGGGTTAACCAGTGCTGATATGAAGGTTTCAGAGCAGTGCGGAATTGCAGCTTCAAAGGGAAATCAAATCCTTGGATTAATTAGGCGAAACATAACGTATAAGGAAAAAGAGCTAATAATACCGCTCTACAAAACAATAGTTAGGCCTCATTTAGAATTTTTTATTCAAGCGTGGAGGCCATATCACAGGAAGGACATAGATATGCTAGAAAGAGTACAGAGGAGAGCAACTAAAATGATACCAAAACTGAGGGATCTTAGTTACGAAATGCGCCTAAAAAATGCGGCTTAACAACACTAGAGACCAGGAGATTGAGAGGAGATCAGATAGATGTGTTTAAAATAATGAATGGTTATGAAAATATTGATAGAAATATTTTTTTCTCAGTTAAGAAAGTTAGAAGGACTTGAAGACATGAAGTCATATTAGCAAAAGAGCAGTGTAGATTAGATATAAGAAAGTTCTCATTTTTATAAAGGACTATAAATGAATGGAACAGATTATCTGCTGATTGTGTGGGTGCTAGTAGCGTGAATATGTTTTAAAATAAAATCGACACATAACCCAGAAGGGCGGGATACACATAGATAAAAGGGTCGGACTCCCGATAAGCTAAAGGGCTTCCTTGTCCACCTGCCACCTAAAGTTAATTCTTTGGGTGGCAATCTTGTTAAATATTGTTAAATCTTGTTAAATCTTACTCTGTTCGGTGCCCACGTTGTGTCCTGTTGTATCGCGCGAACACAGACGAGAAGGGCGGGTGGTGGCTCGGATAGTGCTCACTGCTCTGGACGTGATATATAGGATATCATTATTACCTCGATCTGTCATGTTGATATGACGGTATCGGCGTTCGACTATACTAAACAGTTTGAGTTGTACCTGGTTTAACAGAGGAATAAGGAGATTAAGAGGAGAACAAACCTATGTGTCTGGAGATATTGAATGAGTATGAAAATATTGATACCAGCCGGGGGTGATCCAGAAAGTTGGCGGCCAAACCAAATGGTGTCGGCAATGTTTCACTGCCGCGCCGCCGTAACTTCAGGTTCTCCATTGTCTCGGCTCGACTGGTGACATCGGAAGACGATGGGGGGGGGGTTGAACAATCTTTCGCCGCCGCGCCGCCGTAATTTTAAGCTCTTATTCTGTTTTTTCGCTGGCTCACGCCTTATTGTAACCTGAACGGGGGCACATTTTAAACTGTCTGGGGACACGGGGACATGAACCAATTTAAAAAGGTCTACGGGCACCAAAAAATTACAAAGGTCTAGGGAGACACGCGCCGTCAAGACCCGCCTATGACCAGTGCGTTTCTCAATAAAGAAAGTTTAGAGATCACGAAGTATAACATTGGTGAAAGAACAGTATAGATTAGATATCAGCACATGCTTGTTCGCAGTGATGAGGTTAAATGAATGAAATAAAATATCTGCTTATTGTGTAAATGCTAGCTACGTAAATACTTCTTCTTTAACACAATATTGACATGTATATATAAAGGCTAGTTTGACTCTCGGT
Source organism: Paraescarpia echinospica (assembly GCA_020002185.1). Classification (NCBI taxonomy): domain Eukaryota; kingdom Metazoa; phylum Annelida; class Polychaeta; order Sabellida; family Siboglinidae; genus Paraescarpia; species Paraescarpia echinospica. The sequence goes on along the minus strand of CM034542.1, from coordinate 3,552,882 downwards.
ACGACAAAGGCTTCCTTGTCCGTTTGGTCTCTTTGAGTTTCGCACAGAATATAAATTTGTCAACATTTTAATAGTTAGCTAATTTAGCAATTTGATGGGGCCATACGGGATAAAAGCACACATTTTTATGGTGCTTTTGTGTGCTTCCCTAAACAATTCGATTGGAGATATCAAATTGTTTGGGATATGTCGTGATCGCTAGGTGGCAGTGTTGACACTCGGCATCATCGCATGGATCAAGGGATTCGTCAGTTTCATCGTTGCCGCGAAGCATAAGCGGTGCGAGCTGCTTACGTACGGGATAGTTTTGTTCGTCGTCTTCCTTGCTCAGGCGGTCGTCTTGGGTTATGGCATCAAGTACATCCGCTTGCTGGACTCTAACCTGGAGCAGTTCCTCCAAAAGACGATCCGCGATTCGTACAAAGGGGCGATGTTCCACATTAACGAACGCATCGTCAAGTCGACTGAGCCGTTTTCGATCGCATGGGATACCACCATGTCGCGATACGGGTAGGCTGCAACGTTTCCGTTTCATTGGACGTCCGCTAAAATTAACATGTTTCAGCTTGGTGAAGCTGTTCCATTGATCCGATGTTTATCAGAGTTCTGTCCATGGATGAATGAGTGGTGATCGCGCGCGTGCATGCGTGTGTGAGTAAGTCTCTCTCTATCTCTATCTCTCTCTCTCTCTCTCTCTCTCTCTCTCTCTCTCTCTCTCTCTCTCTCCCTGCCTTCCTCTTCCTTTCTCTCTCTCTTCCTCCATCTCTCTCCCTCCCCCGTCTCTCCCTCTGCTTGTCTCTCTCTCTCCGTGTCTCTCCCTGTCTCTCATGTTTCTGTTTTTTCTTCTTTCTTCAATCACACAAATTGTTATCTTGCACCATGGAATTTACCTCTGTATCACATGTATTGTGAGGGCTAATCAGCCACTCGTGGCTTTATACCCTCATTACAGAAACCATGGCAATCTATGTATGTAATTGATTGGAATGTATCACAGTTTCTGTAATAAACCATTATTATTATTATTATTAAAGGAGCGTGAAGTACTTATCGTCTTACGAATATTGTATGTAGTTCACTAAAAATAACATTTCAAAGGTTTGCCTTATGTGTTTGCCATTAAAACAACTTTTGGGACCACAATGTCAACAACATATATAACGCAATATCCGGACCCACCTCGTGTTCGGCATCAATTTGTTATGACTTGACGGACGTTTTGCTAGGCAACAGGTCACATGATGGATAGGTCAATATGGCGAGTTCAAGCAGACGAACGAGAATTCTATTAGGCAGAATACGCATGCATATTAATGTTACGATCGATAAGATCGGTTATGCAAAAGTTTGAATTTGCATAGACATACATGGACACGCATGTGCTTACGGGAAGTCGTTTGGGTGAGTGTTTGCGAACTCTCCACTCTCATTCCATCGGATGTAGCCGCTGTGCTCATGTCGATGCCTACAGGCTGAATCGTCGATGAAGATGACGCCCATGTTTCCAAAGAGAAACATCATAAGCGGCATGGCAGCTCCTTCCAGACATGAATACAGTGTCCCTATCAGCAACAGGGTCTTGTCGAGTCAATCAGCAAAACGAAACTGCATCAAAGAAATTATTATTTTATCGCCACGTAAGACCAATGTTGCAATCATAGCTCTACACCAATTATTTTGATGTTTGGTTAATATAATGGCTATTCGTACATCTTTGTTGTATTTTCAATGGTAGATTTACAACAATTTTCCTATGTCATACTTGTATAAAGTAACATCTCCCCAAATTGAATTGCATCTGCTAATTGCGAAGCCATCGGATTAATTTGTTTAGGTCCTCCCAGTACATGCTATTTATATTGGTAATTTACGGCCGTTCTAAAACGTTTGACACAAGATGGAAAACGTTCTAAAATATAATATTAAATATTATATATATATATATATAAAATATATATATTAATACTGATCTACGTGTCATCACAATAAAACTTTCCATTTTTATCTACCCGTTTATCCTCATCCACCCTATCCTCATTGACATTTCTCCCCTCTATCTCTCTCTCTCTCTCCCTCCCTTCCTCTTCCTTTCTCTCTCTTTTCCTCCATCTATCTCCCTCCCCCGTCTCTCCCTCTTCTTGTCTCTCTCTCTCCGTCTCTCTCCCTGTCTCTCTCTCTCTCTCCGTCTCTTCGTCTCTCTCTCTCTCTCTCTCTCTCTCTCTCTCTCTCTCTCTCTCTCTCTCTCTCTCTCTCTCTCTCTCTCTGTATCTCTCTCGCCCTCCTCTCTCTCTCCCTCCCTCCCCCTATCTCTCTCTCTCTCTCTCTCTCTCTCTCTCTGTACACATTGCATGTCCCACACCACTAAACCATAGGCGCTGAACCCCCAATAGTTTTGGTGCAGAGCGCTGGAAATAGGGTTAGCATCCGTATATTTTAGTAAGGGTGTTTTTCTTGGTAAATTTATAGTCAGTCTCAGAGAAGATGCAGTTGGAAGTTTTTTGTTGGAGAGTTTTGATGAGTCTCAAATGGTTTAAATTTGTGTGAACAAAAGTTACAAAAGGAACCCGAATAGCGAAGGCCCACCGCAAGTCATCCCCAATATATACAGCCAAATTCATGCAGAAACATTAATCCGATATCACATTTGCGCAGCAGCTAGAAGTCTAGCATTACAGCGAATAGCACTAGATGGCTACATAAGCCTGTTATTCTGGTTTAATGTTAGTATGATTAAATATCGCATGCTCTATTGCATATATTAAACGTGCATGAACGATATTAACCCAGCGTGCGCTGCCTAGACCAGACCACGGATATATCTACCTGAACACGATATCAGAATCAGGGGCGGATCCAATGATGGTAGTCTAGGGGTGGGTCCAGAACCTCCAATTGCACCGAATGAATACTGGGTGTGCTGAGCCGACTCCATTGTCGGATCATGACATCGAAAGACGGGGGGGGGGTGCCGTTGAACATTTTTGGCGGCGACTTTCACAATTTCGTAAGCTCACCGAAAGCCTCCAATTGCACCTCATTGTCACTCACCTAAACGGGGGCACAAAAGTCTTCGGGACACATAACGGGGGCAAACGCAAGGGTCTAGGGGGGCACGCATGAGTGCATGTCAGCGGATGCTGCAGATGTTGTGGGGTTACAAGTTACAAGGACTTCCAAGAGAACGGGACACATTGGAATAGAGCGTTTCTCTACCGCGGCGCCATCGTCGCTGCTACAGTCCCACTCGTTTGCTGCAAGATGGAGGTACCGGGCGCCTTTCCCCACAACATGGCGGAGGTGAAGTTCCAAGACATCGGTCTGTGCCTGAAACACGGGGATGTCAGCTACATCAACACAAAGCCTTGTCTAGAGCAGGTACGTCTACGATACCCGTCACATGGCTCCATGTGTGTGTAAGATACAATGTGTATAACAGTTGTATGTATATGGGTGATACTACCGAATATGACTCTAGTAACCAAACATGTGTATTTGGTCCAGCAAATCATTGGAATGGCGTTAATAGCAATAGTAATAGCTTATTAAGATGGCGATTGGTGTGCTCTTTCAGGACATGGTTGATTTTCCTATGTGGTGTGAAATTATAAAACACTTTTTGTGCCAGAAAGGTGCTAAAACTGCCTGTTTTGGCTTTGGCCCACGGAGGGCATTGCAAATTATCGTAATAATAATACGTAGTAAGCTTTAACAACTTGTCTTAGTTTATTGTAGGTATACACACTAATACATTTCCTTCAATTCACAGGATTAAAATAAAATTATATTCACATAAATCACGTGTTTTACGTTATCCGATGATAAGCTTTTATATATAAGTTTCAATAAAGCACCAATTGGCTAGAAACTATATCTCCTTAAAACAAACATATGAGGCTATCACCCAACGATAAAAACCTTAAATTAAATGAACTTCCATGGTCGTCACAAAACATCTAAACTGAAGGAAAGCAGCGTCCTCGTTAAGAATGTGTTCTAGTTATCCAGTTTTCTTAGTTACGAATGTTCTCAAGTTTATAATTTGATATAGTATATGTAGACCAATTACATATTTTTTTAAACAAGGGCACTGTTGGCCATGCACACCTAATGTGACCTCAGAGGTTTCGAAAATACCAAATGGCCGTGTTTTACGATATCTGTGTTCTACGTTATCGCATGGGAAAAGAGTGTCGCTAACCCTTCCGACCGCGCCAGATTTACACGTCGTACAGCTTGCACATACAAAACTAAGTCTTTATTTATATCTAAATGCCTGATAAACACACATGATACTGAACACACCTCTGAGATAATTTGTGTTCATATTAATAAATTACTAATATATTTCCACTTATTATGAATCATTTTGGTGTTTAAATTGCAGGGAACACTAGCAGATTTGTTCATGTTACACGCCAATAGATGCATGCCCCTCCGAGAGCAAAGGATCAATATCGTAAAATGTAATCGATAACGTAGAACATAAATGGATAACGTAGAACACATTTCGCTACTATGTTCTCTGCGTTTATTAATACTGCGATTAGATAATCTCTCTTAGGTGTTTTGCTGTAGCTTGTAGTCGTCCCTTATTGTCACCTACGATGGTAGAGATAATTCATCTTACTTAGGCTTTTTCAGAATAATTTGTGTTTCCTGTCATAATATGTTCTCAAGTTTTAGCGTAAATAGGTAAGATAGATATTGGAAAAATGCCGCGAAATTTGGCAGAAACCAATTATTCGTTACAGGAAACTTAATAAAAAAAGCGCATTAGTTGGCCACATAGAGGGAACGCGTGGCATAGCAATATGCCAAAATAACCCTGTTGATTAAGGAAAAAAAATAAGGGAAAGGATAGCATGTGAAGTGAGCGAGAGAGAATGTTACGTAGTTCAAGCAGAGGGAATTCAAAAATATCCCAGAAAGAGTTCAAACTTCGCAGTTCTCATGGACGTGCTGACGTAAGCTTAATGTATAGTGCAGGTATATTGTTTCTATCAACTACGTGAACCACCTCTTCCAAGAGCTGAGCAATGCCTACTACTCAAAGACGCAGTAAAGCGTACAGTAATGCTGTTCAATCAGATGGATCACAATGTTGCAACTGGCATCTCACTCTCTAAGGTGACTGTTGAATGAGTTAAGACAAACATGCCCAATATCCAGCAGACATGCCTGCTTCTCAGACGGGTCAATACAGTTAGAGCACAATTTTCAACATGCTGTAATGACACAAGGTCATGTTCAACAAACTGCTGTTGGCGTCGTGGCATTACTCCGAATGTGGCTATGTAAACCGTCCATGCGATGGAATCATTGGAATGCGTACAGCTGTAAAACGCAGCTGGTAATGGCGGTAAAGACAGGGACACTTAACACGACGGCGCAATACTTCTGTGTATGGGATATTTCCCAGACGGAGTCAGCTTTTGGACGTGAACGATGCGGTGAATTAAGGGTCAGCAAAACCAGCAGTTCGTAATTCGCGCCACGTAAATCAACTTGTATTTACGCTACGTTGCAAAAATATGCAATGTAACACCTCCCAGTATCAGTCTGAAATGCCCGATAAACAGGACGAATGCGAGGAGAATAGTGGAAAAAGCCAGGAAGGACCTGTGAGTGAGAGAGAGAGAATACGTGTCACAAACAACAAATTTGGTCACGTTTAAAGAGAAGAAACTTGCCCTAGAAATGAAGTTGTTTACTGAAGAACAACAAAACATCACGCGCCACACCACGCATGCAAGCGAGGGTACGCACGAGAATACAAAATGGCGTCATCAACAAAAAATTCGGAGCTTGGAAGCGAAGAAAGACAGAACAAACGAAGCTGACCTTACCGGAACCCAGCCAAAAAGGTGGGTGATAAACCTGGGACTAGAATAAGATATTGGCGAAGGGGCTAAATTAGGCGGTAACGCCAGAGAAAATATCGACCGAGGAGTTCGTCGTAGCGGCAGAAAAAGCAACATAGAGTCTACCACAAGAACAAAAAGGCAACGTTCGTGCAGACATCGCGGGAGTTCTGAAGTCAGCAAAAGTTCCAAAAATAATCTATCCAGACAGGAAAGAACAGCTTTAAAAGAGCTACAGAAGGAGAAGTCCATTACCATACTCCCTGTGGACAAGGGAAAGGCCACGGTCAATGGAAACGGAAGAATACCAGATAAAAACGGAAGAAATGCTAAGTGACGAAGCGACATATGAGAAGCTAAAGAAGGATCCGACCAAGAAATATAAGGCAAAACTCATCAGAATGGTAAATTCCTTTGAGAAGGAGGGGAAGATCGCCAAAGATCAGCACTGGTACTTGTATCTTATGCAAGAAAAAGTACCACGGATGTATGGATCACCAAAAATCCACAAGGAGGGGGTGCCTCTCAGACAAGTTGTCCACTACACACAGACAATAGCATACAGAGTATCCAGGGAATCGGCCAACATACTACAACCACTTGTTGGAAAAACAGAACACCACACGGAAAACTCACAAGAACTGGTGAAAGAAATGACAAAGCTGAGAGTGGAAGAAGGAGAATCATTTGTGTCATATGATGTTGTGTCGCTGTTCACGCAGATCCCGATCAGAGAGGCTTCCGAAATCATTAGAAAAAGTCTAGAGAATGACAAGACACTAAAGAAGAGAACAAACCTAAACGTAGACGACGTCATGGAGTTGTTGAAATTTGTCTTGGAGACGACATACATCAGATTTAGAGGAGAAATTTACCAGCAGACGTTTGGGGTAGCCATGGGCACTCCGGTATCCCCCATTGTTGTGACTTGTACATAGAGGACCTGGAGCAGAAAATAATAGCCACAGCACCAGTTGATTGCCAACCGAGAAACTGGAAGTGATATGTGGATGATGTAATTTGCCTGTTACACACAGGAAAGGCAAATAAATTACAACATCACATGAACACTGTAGACCCCACAGGTAGCATATTTGTCACGCGGGAAAACGAAGAGAACAACAGCATGCCCTTCTTGGATGCAAAGTTCACCAAAAAGGAAGGTGGCAGTGTGACGTCTACGGTGTACAGAAAGAAGACGCACACTGACCAATACCTGAACTTTGCGTCCCACCACCCCAAACATCAGAAGTTGGGAGTTGTCAGAACCCTTAAGAACAGGTGTGAGACGATAATTTCAGGGGAGGGTGACAAGATGGAAGAGTTGGAACACTTTAGAGCAGCTCTAAGAGTATGTGGCTATCCGTCCTGGGCCTTGAAAAAGACAGATAGCAATATGAAGAAAAAGACCAACACAAACTCTAAGGACAGAATTACCGGAGCGAAGTAGTCATCCAATACGTAGAGGGGGTCTCGGAGAAAGTACATCGAGTACTGAAGAAGTATGGAGTAGCAATAGCCATGCGTCCCCACACAACCATCAGGCGCCTGTTGGTACATCCGAAGGACAAAGAAGCGCTAGAAGAACAGGGCGAACTGGTGTACCAAATACCGTGCAAGAATTGTGGTGCTGAGTACACTGGGGAGAGAGGAAGATTACTCAAAACAAGACTGAGGAACACAGAAAGGACGTAGACAACACGAAAAATGAGAAATGCACAAGGAGTGGGAAAAAAATACTGATGTCTACCATCAATAAATCCTCTCTTGCAGACCATGCCACAACTGAAAACCACACCATAGACTGGGAGGGAGTGAACATTGTAGACAAGGAACCCAACAGAAGAATCCGGCATATCAAGGAAGCCATCTGGACCTGGAAAACCAGAGCCCCCATTAACAGAGACGAGGGCAATTACGAACAGCCTCACGTGTACGATGACGTCATTCAGCGTCATCGGTACTGATGAAGTCGACGTGATATGTTGACGAAAGCCTCTACCAGGTAAATTAAATACATCTTGGATATGAAAATTGAAAGTTTCTTATTTAAAGGGACGTAGTCTGTTCATCTACCCGGAATTTGCGGACGTATTAATTTGTAACAGGAAGTCTGCGGAGTTGAACGTGGGAAAGTTTAACATCAAAGGGTATAGAAAGTTAACTCAACCCGACTCGGCCGTATTGCTAATAAGGCTTGTTTTGAAAATGGATGTTTTGTTTACTATTTGAGCATGTACCCGTGGTCGTACCTTCAAATAGCGATCATTATTACGGGCTTACTAAACACAAGTTGGCACGCATTACACCTTTAACATACACGCTGTAGTTAGTATTGTCTTGAGAACATTATATTAAGTAATAAATGAAAAACAAGGAGCAGGCTACCTCCTTTTAAGTACTAACAGATATGTCTGTAGGTGATATGAATGTTTCCCATCTGTACCAATCGTTTACAGGACGATTCGATGTTCTACGATATCCGTTTTCAACATCATCCAAATTAATTTTACTCATTTTGAGACAAACAAATGACATGACAATTGCAATTTCTTCTGTTGAATGGATTAATTTGTACAAAGAATAGCTATACCAATGAACAATGCAAACATCTTGCCAAGATTAGCAAATATGTATTTCACGTTATTAGAGAGTACGACGGTGTTATCACTGGTATTCATCAGGAGTGTATATTTCAGTTCTGTGTATTTCAACATCCGCTACATTTGGTAGTGAACGATTAACCATATGTTCCGACTATGTTATATTTGAACATATATTCTAACAAATCAATCAACGAAAGATTTATATTTGTATGTGTTCTACGTTATCCGTATAGGACAATGCAAATCGTAAAACTCCGTGATAATTCTACTACTTCCACAACAAATTTTATACGCAATTTTATTTAATTATATGTTATTTTAACACATGCTATATATTTTGTATCGAGGTTTCATGCCATAGGCAAAAATCAATAAATGTTGTTCTGTGCTGTATATATTTTGTCGATTCTGTGCAGAAAGCTTATACATCTGTACTTGCAAATCAGCAAAGTATGTATTCTACGTTATCCAAATACATCATTAGTTGAAAACCACACCAAGAGCCACATGTTCTCTTCAGGCATCCCCCATTATTGTACAATATATAACAAAGGCCCAGTATAAGATAGTCAAGTCAAATAGTTTATTCAAACAAATCAAACATGATGAATGCACAATTAAATATAAAATTTAAATAGACCAATTAAATATACAAAGCAACTTTATGAAAGGTTTGAAAGGAGAAACATTCAAATACAAATACTGTTTAAGTCATGTTACTCCTTTGTTGATATGTTACAGCAGCTTATCACATTATCTTAGTTTCATAAGTGATAATATTATGTGTATTTGTGTGTGTGCGTGCGTGCGTGTGCGTGCGTGCGTGTGTGCGTGGATGTCATAAACGATATACTTTGGTAGATTATTATTATACAGTACATTGCGACATTAAGTATGCATACAATAATTTTCAAGTAACTGTTTTCTGTACCGTGCATTAAACGGTGCAGTTAACGAATATTGCTAAAGCTGACATGCAACGAATTCCACAATTTGGTTCCATAGACAATTAGTGACATATACCTTCTATTGGTTGATGCACGGATACGTACAAACTGATTTTGTTAACATTCATAACAAATAATATTTGAATGTTCGACGGCAATTCATTTTTATGAGCTTTGGACATGAATATTAATATTTTAAATTGTACCAAATCGGTAAACTATAAGATGCGTGCTTTGTGGAAGGGTGGTCGCATCGCTGTGCGCTGTGCACTGTGCACTGTGCGCTGTGTATAAGCCGTACCGCCTTTTTTGCAACATCAATATACAATGCAAATTTGTAGGATACGTGTTGCCCAATATGTCTACATAATACAATAAATACGACAAAAACGTAGTGGAATACAGCGTGTACAAACTATGGCGGTCAAGTAGTTTGCTGCCCCTGTATATGACACCAACATTTATTGATAGTTTTCATTTTACTCGACTGATTTGATCTTTCTAGCTAAATGATTCATCGATGAGCAAGCCTAGAATTTTCGTAACTCGTACTCTTAATATCTGCCTATTGTTTGTCTTTATATTTATATCATGCAATTGTGCACGACCAAAAATAACATATAGTTGGTTTTGGTAATGTTCAAAGACAATGTGTTGATTGAAAACCATAACTGCAATTTATTTAACTAATTGCATATAATGTTTTCAAGCTCTTTTCTATCATTAGCTGAACAGAAGATGTTCGTGTCATCGGCAAATAAGATCAACTTAACCAATTTAGAAACATTGCACATGTCATTGATGTACAGAATAAACAGCTTCTGACCAAGTATTGACCACATGTTATTTGGTGTATGTTTGAGCTGCACCCATCAATGTCTACATATTGGCTACGATTATCCAAGTAACTACTTATCCAATTACATGCATTTCCACAAATGCCATGAACTTCAAGTTTTTTGTACACATCAGTTGATGATATCACATTAGTAGTAAGTAGTGAGTCTAACGGTCACGAAATCCGTAAAATTGGGCAAAATGACGCCAAAACTCGTATCTTTTAATATGGGCCCATTTTTGCAGATTGTGGTCGATCTGGTATTTGGACACGAGGTTGACCTTGGGATCACGTGACTTGGGAACTGTTTTTCGGAAAACTGGTTTTAGGACGGTGACCTTTGAGTTATGAGAATTGGAGGTTGGGGATTCGATGTTGACACCGCCTTTCGGTTTTGTAAAATTGACCAATCAGCGACGAATATTTTGAAATGTCTGCCATCAGCGATTGTCCCGCCCGTTTTCTAGAAGTTTCCGTGTGAGAAAATGGTGGACGAGGGGGTCCCTTAGTTGTTGGCGCCGCATATCTGTTATACCGCCAACTGATGAGTTAGAGGCGTCACTATCGTTGCTTTTAGGTGTGGTGCCGCCTATGGGTATTGTTGGGTTAGAATGTGGAGTTTTAGCGATGGGGGCTCGAGGTATTTGATGGGTGTTGGGGGTGTTGTCGCCGCTAGCGACGGTGTGGTGTTTATTTGTGAGGCTGACGCTTGTGGTGGAGCCGCCTATCGGCGTAGGTCGGTTGAGATTCCGACTGTCTATGGTGAGCGGTGCAACCGGGGATCGAACACAGCTATTCAGTACACGAACATTGCAGGAGGCCACAATATGCAGCAATGGAGGAAGTTTCTGTGCAGCTCCTGCAACAAGTCCAGCCTGGTCAAATCCATCTTCGATCAGTGAAAACTGCCGAAGTACAGGGAGAATCTACACGATAAGTATCTCTGCATAATGCAACCTGTGAAGTCTGCTACAAGATGAACAAAGATGCCTGGGTGGAAGTCACAGAGCTGAGGTCCACACAATAAGAAGCAGTTACTCGTGTGGTCCTATATACACTGCACGCTGCAAAGGCAGGGTCAGAGGCAGTCATAGTACAGCCGAAGACACAGGTGTTATGGTGCTATACCTTGGTTTCAACTGAGGCAGCCCCTGCTTCATCTATCAGAAGTATGAAACATGAAAGCGTCCACGGTTCATCAACATTGGGAAACTGGCAAGTCCATTGGGTGACAGCATCTGCAACGCCCTAATTGGATTACATGCCTTCACAGGCTGTGACATTGTGAGTGCAATCACAGGCTGGGTGCCCTGAAACTGATGAAAAAGGACAGCACATATCAGCCAACTTGGTCAATCCTGGGAAGTATCTAAACAACTGTTTGACAAAATACAGCTGTTTACCTGCTACCTGTATACCAGCACTGACGAAGTGAGTGAACTGCTCTACCAACTCTTCTGTGACAAACGAGGAGAGGTCGAGTCCAGCCAGCTTCTGCAAACTGCCACCGTGCCTTGTCAATGAACTGACATGTGCAAGCCAACATATGCGAGCTACAGACGTGCAGCGACCAGAAGACCAGTTCGCAGTTGAACTAGGTGACTCTGATGATGGAGTTAGCGATGACGGTGTTTCAACTGATGAACAAGCCTATTATTCGGAGCTTTAGGCAAGTTGACGGACGCCATCTTAAAAAAATGGCGGATATTTCAATATCGAGGAAAGTCAAAACGTAATATATGTAAATCGCGTCCCTCAAAAACTATATTTTGACGTTAACTATGTGGCTCTAGGTTAACTCGTTCTGAAGAACTAACATGCTGTTCAGTGACTATCTAACATTCTGTTCAGTGAGCTCTCTCCACGGGAATACTAGTCTATGGCAGACGCCATCTTAGAAAATGGCGAATATATCAATGTAAGAGAAGGTTATATTTTACATTTTTTAAATCGCTGCCCAAATCGATGCACTGCTCTGTGAGACGGATGTGTTACGAGATTGTGACATTTGTTTTGACGATCACCATTTACAAAAAAAGGCGGACGTGAATGTCACAGAAAGCGAAATGTAAACTATTTGAAAACTTGAACCCTACAAAATATATATTTACACCAAAAGTATGATTCTAGTTGACGCAGTTATTACAACATGAGGAAATTGGATTTGGCGGACATTTTTAAAGACGGCGGCCAAGCCAATAAGCAACCGCTCATCAATGTTTATCACACCAAAGTATGTTCCATAGACATGGACTATTTTAATAATTATAATTAAAATAATCATACCTTGCACACCAGATGGTACCAATAAGTGACATTTCTGGTCTTGGCCCATGGACTAAAAGTAGTAGGCGTTAAATGTAACAAACCACGCCCTCAATGTGTTGCAGGTGAGCGCAAGCATCTACAGATTCACAAACGTATACGTGACTTTGGTCGTGGTCAACACTCTTCTTGATCTCTGCTGCGTTTCGCTGGCGGCCTACATCTACATGATAGTCAGCGGGCGATTCCTGCGTCGCACGGCCTTCAGGGAGGAGAAGAGTAGAATGTTCGCCATGATCGCCGCGCTGGCGACTAACATGCTGTTCATTGAGATCTCTCCACGGTCGACATGGCAAAACTACGTCTACGGAACTAAAAGTCAGGTTTCCATAACGGTGTGGGATGCGGATCTGACGGACCTGATGACAGAAGATGAAAGCCACTGGATTTTGAGACAGCAGTCAATCGACACATTAGAGGCCATCTACAACTTGTGATGTTCGATCGTCTGCGTTTGCTTACTCCGGATCTTCTCTTTCCGATAATCTTGTAAAGACACACTTATCGTGCATTATACACGCACGTGGTCGCTTAAATTGCGTAAAATGTAGCGAAATAATACGGAATTCGTTTTTTTGTGAGATTCCTAATAAATCAACTGACACCGTACGCTATGATATTCCATTCATTTTGGCGGCCACCGAAAAGCCCTAGATGGATTATCATCAAAATCCGTTTGGATACAGCTCTGGGTGAAACACGCGTTGTTTTCCATAGTAGAATGTTATTACAAATGCGTCAGTTATTCACTTATCCCATGTCCAGTCAGGTTTGTAAACCTTCTATGTGTGAATAGGGTAATTATCATGCGCAGTCAGTGTAATAAAGTGTTCTTATTTTTCTGATTACAATCATTGCGTAACTTACTTTGATCTTTAAAAGCTAGGATTCCACATGTACGGAAAAACAGACACCGTATTACAAACAGGCCCCGTGTTACAAACATCCACCGTGTTACAAACAGGCAGTTTGTTACAAACAGGCATCATGTTACAAACAGGCACCGTGTTAGAAACAAGCATTGAGTTAGAAGCAGGCACCGTGTTACAAACAGGCACCGTGTTACAAACAGGCACCGTGTTACAAACATGCACCGTGTTACAAACAGGCATCGAGTTAGAAACAGCACCGTGTTACAAACAGACATCGTTTATAAACAGGCAGTGTGTTACAAAGAGGCATCGTGTAACAAATAGGCACCATGTTATATATAGGCACCATATTACACATAGGCACTGTGTTACAAAGAGGCACCGTCTTACAAACAGGCACCGTCTTACAAAAAGGCACCGTGTTACAAACAGGCACCGTGTTACAAACAGACACATTGTTATATAGGCACCATGCAACAAAAGAAAACGATCAAAGGTAATTGCAATGATGGCTCTAATCAAATTATGTACTATTTGAATAAATCGTTTAAATAATATTACGTTACTTTTACGTCACGTTACAATTAGTCACTCGCTACATATTGTAGTAGCACAAAAACCGAGTCGCGATGAAATACGTTAATTAAGAAGGGAGTTTTAACAGCATCTTGAACGCCCGTTAAGAAACAGTGAACTACTAACACGGCTGTGATTTTCTGCAGTTTTCTACCGTCTGTTAAATATCCAAACTACATAACATTTTACATATGGTAAGAGTAAGCGATCACTTCTGACTTCGCACGGTCAGCACCGATCCAAAAATATGTTTTTAATAAAGTAACAACTGTTGTGCACAATTTCTCACAAATTTACACACATGCCTTACTTAGCAAATCAAAATAAAGCGCGGGCACAGTGTTAGAGCTTCGCGGATTCGAATATTATTTTCAGGAGTAGGCTATCTAATTCAGGTAACACAGCAGCGAAGACAAAGTTAAATAAGCACATACATATAATATTATATAAATATATGTGTTTACACAATCTATGTGTTTATACACACACACGAACACGCACACGGACACACTCAAAACCCACCAACCCACCCACCCACACACACAGACACACGGATACAAGCACACACGCACATGCGGACACAAGCACACACCACCCACCCATCCACACATACACTCTCATGGTATCACGCTGTCTCGAAGACGGAGGGGTGATGCTGTTGGAGATTTTCAGTGAAAAAAGGGAGATTTGCCTGTATTCCGGGAAACCGGGATATACATAAAAATCCAGTAAACGGGATAGTTGGTAGTTCTTCATATCTAACTGGTAGATACCAAACTATAAAGATTGGGAACTTCTTTTCAGCTGCACTGCCGTCTTTATTTTGTGTTCTCCGGGGATCTGTTCTTGGGCCTTTGCTTTTTACTCTTTACACCACGCCACTAAGCTCTGTTATACAAAGACATAACTTGGATCATCTTATTTATGCTGATGATTCTCAGATCTACATTTCGTTGGCTACCCCGGATACAAATTGCTCCCTTAACCAACTTAGTGATTGCCTTCAAGATATCTTCCACTGGATGACTGACAGCAAGTTGCAATTAAATGCAAATAAAACTGAATTGATCATTATTGGTACTCCAATGCAGCGTAGTAAACTGGATGGGTTTTTTCCCTACGCGTATTTTGAATCAATATATCACGCCAACAACCTCGGTGCGGAATCTAGGATAGCAACTTCAATTTCCGAAAGCACATAAATATCTCAAACATGTCGCTGCTGTTTTATCATATTCGTGATCTTCGCCGTATTCGCCGGTATATGCAATTTTATGTTGCTAAAACTATTGCAACAGCGCTTGTTAGCAGCAAACTTAACTATTGCAATTCCCTCCTTTATAAAGGATATCACAAAACTTCAGCCTGTCCAAAATTGTCTAGCAAGAGTAGTTACAAGATCTCCTCGTTTTTCTCGCTCTTTGAAATCTTTGCAATTGCTTCCTGTACGATATGGTATAATATTTAAGATCTGTAGCATTACATACCAGGCACTGTCCAGTAAGCAACCATCTTATTTGCATTCATTGCTTACTCCTGTAAGAAAACCTATCCAGCTTCTATCATCTAGTTCTGACCTACTTTTTGTTCCTAGAGTCAACACTAACATTGGAACTAACTAGGGTTTTTCTGTTGCTGCACCAACCCTTTGAAATATGCTCCCTTTTAGTGTTAGATCAGTTGAAAATATTACAAAATTCCGTCGTCATTTAAAAACTTATCTTTACAACCTTGCTTATCCACCGTAGCTCCTTAGCGCCTTGACCCATCTGTTCACAACTGGAATATTGCTTATGGATTTTGAGATTGACCAATCCTTTTGTTTTTATGTGCCTCTGAGCTTGGTTTCAAAGGATTTAGGCAATAGAAGTTATCATATTATTATTACTATTGTTAGTATAACAATAAGAATTTTTGTCAGCCATTTTGGAGGCAGTGCATGCGCTCGTTGGAGCGTCAGTGCATATATGTTCCCGCTTTGCGGACTAACCACTACGTTGATGTATTTTTCAAAAAGTTTTTTTTTCAGCAATAACGTCAGGCGGCGTCAACGCTGTTGCCACGCCAACAAACAGTTATTTTCTAAACGCGTCTTTCAAACGGACTTGTTCTTCGTCGGCTCCGATCTCAGGTAACATCAGAGGTCGTCGCAGCAGAAATTGGCATTACCACCAAGAGCCATCGACTTTAACTCAACTTGTAGCAACACCATAGCATAACTCCGATAGTCATGGCGAAATCGCGGAAGAGTCGGTGTAGCAAAGATATCAAGTTCGCAAATTCGATGAAAGCGAAGCTTTTCGAAAGTACAAAGATCCGAGGAAAGAAAGTGGAAGCCGTGGGAGGAATCAACGGCATCCTGGAAAATAGACTTAGGAAGGCTGGCGTCGGCACCGCGAAGAAACTCAGCTGCAAGTTGCGTGAAATGCCAAAGCGCGAATACCTGCGTTACATAATGAAGGTATTCAGTTATGTTCATTTTCAACTTTTGCCATACAAATATGCGAGACCTTTGATGTCAAAATTACTTCTTCGGAAAAGACCTCTTCTGTGGTCCGGTTCTGCCGACCAATAATGATAATGAACAATTGAAATGTATGCGCGTGCATTCTCTATTGCTTCATCTAAGATCTGGAATTGGCTGCCCTATGACTATGTGTTAAAGCTATCCGAAGATATAAGCCTAGCTACCTTCGTAAAATAATTCAAGACATGTTTGCTCGGAAGTGCATTTCCTCTCTATGTTTATAGCGGTCCGTTGCACGAACCGACGACGAAAGTGTACTCAAGTATGTATTGCGTGTCTGAACTCAGGTTCTTGAGGATATAATAATAATAACATTTAATTCAGACCAAGTCCATATGAAAGGTTGCAGAGCAAAATGCGATAAACGCCATTTTTGTAATGTCGCCCAAGCAATAATGAAACGTTCGTTTAAACACGTGTTGAGCTACGGCGCAACGACGAGCACAAAGTAAACCGAGTGCTTCCGTTATATATATATATATATATATCTGCTGCATCGTTTTCAAAATCATCACTGGACGACTAGACGCAACGCATTAACTGTATAGACAGCACGGGCTGTTCGATAACTTTCCCGTGATAATTAGTGTGAACGGTTGCTTACAATTTTGTGCGATAAATTGAAATATTACGGATGTTTAAACACCACCATCACCAATGTCGCGTGATCTGCGTTCGCTATAAAAATATTCCTCAAAATCCTGTGTACCTCGTTATAATTTGAGAAAATAACTTTGTTGCAACTTTTTAGACGTCCTTTGCTCCCAGTAACCTATATGTTTGACAAAAGACGTATCTAACATGAGATCCCGGAAAGCATAAGAAATCTGGATACAGCAGAAACCGCGCATGTGACTATATATTAATATCAAGCGTCAATTCAACATGAAAAACAACATTTGGTGTGCTTAAAATTAGACTATATTTGACTTAAATAATTACAGTAAAGTAATCTCGTCATTTGCAGGAGTCCAATTCAAACGTGCGTTACGCCATGGACAGCTACGTTTCCTTGAAGAAGCACTGCGACAAAATCAAGGATTGCAAGTGCGGGGGCCGACGCTAGTGTTCCTCTTCTCCGGCCCATCGGCAACGGTTGCCAAGCGCGCGCTCGAGAGACTGTGACGTCAACAGTCGTATGAACCTCGAAAACGAGACGTCGGTGTGGCATGAGAAAGAATCTTTGGGACGACGGCGCGCTTCAGAGAGGGTCCGCTTCCGAAACGAAAAATCTGCAAATTAGCTCTCGAAATTATCGTTATTTAACCCTCAGAGGTCATCACTAACAATGAAGAGGAAATTTGTTTACAAACGTAGGCCTACAAGCATACCGCCAAACAATGTATTTTCGTAGTGTTAACGGTAATGTTCATCGGATATTCAAATAGGCTACATTAATGAGTGCTAAGTCGTTTAGCTATCAAAGTCGGACTCTATTTAAAAGTGAAGAATGGCATAATTGTAAATAAATTACACAACAACCAAAAGACGAATCTCGCCTTGTTCAGCATAATTTCGATATATGTTGTCAATAGTTCTCTCTTAATCGGATATCATATTCAAATAAATGTTTTGCTCAGAGACACTCACGCAAACGTAGCTTACAAAATATGTAGGCGTACGTTTAACTGTTATACATATTCAAATACATTTCGTATTTTACAGAGTGACTATTCAAACGAAATACTACACATTATCCAATTTTAGACTTGCAACATCACAGACGCACGTTTATTGACACGTTCACTTCAGCACTGCGCAAAACATCCTTTGTTCAAGCGCTGAATTCAACATAGAGTATGTAGGTAAACAGTGAAAAGTATATTTTGTCTTCTGTCAAATTAAGTTAGGCGTAACAGGCAGCACATAAAGTAAATTAATCGCCAGTGCGTTCATAATGTGTTAAACTCATTATATTTCTGTTCACATGTACATTTTCAATGCAGTCTTCCCCACAATGTCATGTACGCACATGCGCAGTGGTGAAAAATGACAATCTCTGAGGATTAGTTGACGCATACATCACGTGACCTATCACCTAACAACAAGATGCGTCAAGCTTAGAAATTAATTGACGCACGTGGGTAGCTGTTGAACATGCTGTCGTATATTTTGTTGAAATTCTGGTCCCACATGTTTTTCTTTGCGACAAATACAAAGGGGAATTTTGGTAATTCGCTAAAACAACTAGAACTATACCCTCCTCCTTAGAAATTCCAACTGCACCCCCGTTGACGCTCAAAAACCTCCAACAGGCCCCCGCGGCCTCCAATAGCACAAGGGGTGGATTAAGGGATACTGCGGCCCTGGGACAAGTTTGGATTGTGTGCCCCCCACCGAAGCCCAAAGCCAAGGTGTATATTTTAATTAATATAATGTACAACGTCCAAACTGTTTATTAATTATAAAGAAATACGCGCCATTTCCTCCCCTTTCGATCAGAGCAGGTGCGATAGTAGTAGTATGGTCCTTCTGCAACCCCATCCTGCGCTGAAATCCTCCCCCATGGTCCAAATCTAAGATGGCGGCGCACACGTGACCCATCTCCCCCTAGCGGAAATAATTTTAATGAGTGGCGCCACCTGGCGGCTGCGGAGTGGTGAATGAACGTGTGACGACCTATGGTGGTGGTTAGAGATATTTAACAAGATTTAACAAGATTGCCATCCAGAGAATTAACTCTAGATGGCAGGTGGACAAGGAAGCCCTTTGGCTTATCGAGAGTCCAACCCTTTTATCTACATATATCCAGCCCTTCTGAGGTATGCGTCGATTTTATTTTTAAACATATTCACACTACTAGCACCCACACAATCATCAGATA
>CM034542.1:3463273-3532506 GCA_020002185.1 Paraescarpia echinospica | reverse complement strand
TTTTCCTCCGTCCCTCCGTTTTCTCAATGTCTTGTTCCTTCACACCGGTCACCTTCCTTCCTCTCAGTCTCCTTTCTTCAGTCTCCGTGTGACAACTCTGCTCCTTCTGTGTTGTAGAATTCTCAACTCTCTCCGCGTCATCCCTCTCTGCTCCATCTATTTCTATGTTGAGTCTCGCCTCCATCTCCTTCACTATATCCGTCAACTTACACACCTCCTTCATCTGACATTCCACCCTCAAACACCCCATACACCGAAAGGTGAATCCGTCATCTTTGGTCTCTGCCCATGATTTTGGACCGCCAGACAACGCAAAATCCACCCAGCTCTGGCGGTCGTTGCAAACTAGGTGTCGTTTTGCCCTGAGTTGCCGCTTGCAAGGGGCCATATCAGAATTTATTTATGTTCAAAGTAGTTTTTATGTAGTCTTTGAAAATACTTTTCTGTGTACAATTTACACCAGATTGTTTAGGTTATAGTTAGTTATATTTGTTAACACACAGTGACACACCGTGCCTTACCTAGTTACGATGTTGATGACAATGTATTCAAGTTAGGCTTAGATACAAGGTAGTCTTTACAAAGACTGTTTCCTGTGTACTATTATACACTTTAAAAGATTGTTATTTCAGGTTTTAATTACTCATCTAACTACACCGATTATCTCAAATAACGCTATTCTATTGTCGTTCACGGTACGCTAACTTCGCCAGTGACCTACTTTGTAAACAACGTTCCGATTACATTAACGTCCCCAATTATCGCTCGCAAATCGCCTACTTTTAATCTACCCTAGATTACTCCCTCTAGCTAACTTTTAACAAAAAATATTGCTTAATATATATCTATAATTACGTTATGTATGCTATACGCTCAATAATATCACTTATCTTGATCAAATATCCTTATATTTTCGCAAGTTTGCTGCACCAAATTCAAATCAATTCACCACCGGAAGTCCCACAAAGGATCGAATGTGTGTGTCTGTGTCTGTGTCTGTGTGTGTGTGTGTGTGTGTGTGTGTGTGTGTGTGTGTGTGTGTGTGTGTGTGTGTGTGTGTGTGTGTGTGTGTGTGTGTGTGTGTGTGTGTGTGTGTGTGTGTGTGTGTGTGTGTGTGTATGAATGCGCGTGTATGAAAGAACTAACGAAACACAAGAGTATACGAGTGCACACGAATTTTATTGACGAAAGATACAACCATACGTATGACATCAAACCATGTTTTGTTAACCGAAGACAAGTGGACGACGACGCTGTGACATGACTTGCGGGTGAACGAACACCGCGACAGAGGTCATGAGCTTAGGGGTCGTGACGACCACACCAGTGGCTCGTAGGATGGTAGTACGACTTACGGGTGAGCGAACACCGCGGCAGAGGCCGTGAGCTTACGGGTGTGTGACCACGAAACATATAATGATGGCTCGAAACATATAATGATGATGATGATACCTGTCCGTTAATGAAACACGGTTAGTGCAATTGTTTAAGCCAATCAAATACACGGCAGTCGTTTGTGACCAGATCAGTGCCGAAACCGTTCACGAATTCCTTCATGGGAACGAAAGATCAAAGAGGAAAGTTTAAAAGGTGTTGAAAGGTGGGTCATTAGAGCTAAAGAAGTATACTGAATGATGTATTGATAATGTGATATGTGTATGTATGTATGTATGTATGTATGTATGTATGTATGTATGTATGTATGTATGTATGTATGTATGTACGAAAGAATGATTCCTAAGGTAAAAAGCAACAAAACAACATATTTGCAAAGTTGAAAGGTATTTAATTGATAATTTCGTGAAAACCATCGTCATCTGAATCTGATGAACAGTCTTGCCAATTCTCTCTATCCCCCGTGTCAATAGGTTTTGGGGGAGTCGGTTGATACAACGGACTAGGTGGGTCGATGAGCGGACGTGTAGCCAGCAGCTCCTGCATGACATATGCGAAGAGGAAAGAATGGTCGTCACGTAAATCTTCCTCTCTGAAACATACATTAAAACGTTTAAACTGTAGGAATGATACGTTAAATCGACACCTGGGCATGTTAGGTCAAAAGACGTGAGAGATAAGAATGGACTATGACACAAGATGTAGTCGTCTGCTGCTGCTGCAGCCGGAGCGATGTAACCAGACACAGCGAAGGTTGCCGTCACGAGAAGAGGGCATGCTAGGTCAACAGACGGGAGAGATAAGAATGGACTATGACACAAGATGTAGTCTTCTGCTGCTGCAGCCGGAGCGATGTAACCAGACACCGCGTAGCTACCCGACACGAGAAGAAGGCAGCCGAGGTCAACATACGCATAGAGAAGGAAGGAATGTGACACAACATGTATATGCACATTGCAGAAAATGAGAATCGTGGTAAGTAGGTCATAAATTAGTAATATTATGTTGACAATATACCACAAACATATTGTAATAACGTACCCGTAGCATATCAAATCCGTCTTATTCCAAACGTAGGCATGTATGTGTGTGTGTGTGTGTGTGTGTGTGTGTGTGTGTGTGTGTGTGTGTGTGTGTGTGTGTGTGTGTGTGTGTGTGTGTGTGTGTGTGTGTGTGTGTGTGTGTGTGTGTGTGTAGTCACGTGAGTGAATGTAGTGCCACCTGGTGCAGTGTATTGGAGGTAGTGCCTCATGCATATGTAGCCACGCTCCCTCTGTCCACACGCTGACATCTATCCACCTCCGTCACCTGCTGACACCTCTGTCCAATCGTACATACATCGGTATATACATAGCCACACCCCCTCTGTCCATTTCACTGCAAATAATTATTAATATCGTTATACATCTAATATAAAGTCTCTTGTATATTTTTACAGCATGTGACAGTCTACAGAAGTGACAACTAATGACTGCACGTATAATGGACCAGTGGCATGTGATGCATGCTTCACTAGTAATACAATGTATTTGGTATGTTCTTATAGCATGTGACAGTCTGCGGAAGTGACAACTAATGAATGCACTTATAATGGACCTGTGGCATATGATGCATGCTTGAGTTGTGTTGTGCGTGCGTAATTGGCGCCTCTTATTACAGGGGTGCGTGTGCGTTATTGTATGTAAACATGTATGTGCGTGTTTGACAAAACGAACAACAATTACATATTATAAAGTTTTAACATGTTTTTTATTCTTCACTTTGTGTAGACCATCTCAGCCGTTCCTGGTAGAAAGTGATGTTCGACTGTCGAGCACCAGCCGTTCCTGGTAGAATGCAATCACCATCTGAGGGTAGATGATGTTCGCCTGTCGAGCAAACACGAGATCCATCTCGTCACTGTCTTTCCTGCAAGTCACACAGGTCAATGTACTTCATTCTCTTGTATCGTGAACGTCGAAGAAGATTCAGTTCTAACTATACAATCGTAAACATTATTGAATGGAAGCCAGTATTCCTCTATCCTGAATTAACCAGGGTAATAATATGTAAATGTATGTCTGTCATGAAGAATGGTGGTACGTATAATATTCTAGAATCGATTCCGTTATGATGCAACATTGCTTGTTGCTTAAATAGATCCACTGTAGGGTTATCATTGTTAAATATATCTTTCAGATAATCAACGGTTACATACCATTTCATAAGGAAGATCACTTCCCCGTTATGGTATGTCACTCCGACGATTCTCTCTGGCTGAAGGCCCCGGTCGAAGCCCTGAGGTCTGTTGTCGTCCTCCTATATCAACGCACATTACGATGCATGACACTGCATCATCTCATTAATAAGCGGACGTGACTCACCAATCTTATGTTGACAATATACCACAAACATATTATAATAACTTACCTGTAGTATATCAAATCCGTCTTATTCCAAACGTAGATTTAGTGTAGTCATTGATGAAACCATAGAAAGTTGTAAAGTACAAGGTATAACAGCAAAGATGACATGTAACAGCTGGCAATGCGTGACCGCGGCTTATTAGAAAACAGACGACAATTACCGAGGACAGACCCATTGGAAAAACCGAGGACAGACCCATGGGAAAAACATATGGCCGTGTGGAATAGATATGATTAAAGGCTAATTGACGTAGACTGAGTGTGCTGATATATATCACTCTGGGCGGGGGCACCCATGGGGAAATTCTAAGATGGAGCCCGTCTCTACGTGATCTACCCCCTGGAGGAAAGAAGTGTAAGTAGTGGACCCACCTGGTGGAAAGTGAAGGAGCTAGAGTCTGCTGCTGAGGGGGATATAGCCTGTCACGGAACCGACCTCCTAGTGGAAGTACTGCCACCTGACGGATGAAGAAGGAGTAATGAAGGAAGATTAAAGGCTAACTGACGTAGACTGAGTCTGCTGATATATAACACTCTGGGCGGGAGCACCCATGGGGAAATTCTAAGATGGCGCCCGTCTCCACGTGACCTACCCCTTGGAGGAAAGAAGAGTAAGTAGTAAGGAGGTAAAGAAAAGCACAAGAAGAGACAAGACAAGCTCAAGCACAGTACACACTAGCTGAGAAGGAGGTAAAGAAAAACACCAGAAGAGACAAGACAAGCTCAAGCACAGTACACACTAGCTGAGAAGGAGGTAAAGAAAAGCACAAGAAGAGACAAGACAAGCTCAAGCACAGTACACACTAGCTGAGAAGGAGGTAAAGAAAAGCACAAGAAAAGACAAGACAAGCTCAAGCACAGTACACACTAGCTGAGAAGGAGGTAAAGAAAAACACCAGAAGAGACAAGACTAGCTCAAGCACAGTACACACTAGCTGAGAAGGAGGTAAAGAAAAGCACAAGAAGAGACAAGACAAGCTCAAGCACAGTACACACTAGCTGAGAAGGAGGTAAAGAAAAGCACAAGAAAAGACAAGACAAGCTCAAGCACAGTACACACTAGCTGAGAAGGAGGTAAAGAAAAACACCAGAAGAGACAAGACTAGCTCAAGCACAATACACACTAGCTGAGAAGGAGGTAAAGAAAGGCACCAGAAGAGACAAGACAAGCTCAAGCACAGTACACACTAGCTTAGAAGGAGGTAAAGAAAAGCACCAGAAGAGACTAGACACGCTCAAGTACAGTACACACTTGCTTCTGAGCTAGTGTGTACTGTACTTCAGCGTGTCTAGTCTCTTCTGGTGCTTTTCTTTACCTCCTTCTCAGCTAGTGTGTACTGTGCTTGGGCTTGTCTTGTCTCTTCTTGTGCTTTTCTTTACCTCCTTACTACTTACACTTCTTTCCTCCAAGGGGTAGGTCACGTGGAGACGGGCGCCATCTTAGAATTTCCCCATGGGTGCCCCCGCCCAGAGTGATATATTTCAGCACACTCAGTCTACGTCAATTAGCCTTTAATCGTATCTATTCCACACGGCCATATGTTTTTGTCCTCGGTTTTTCCAATGGGTCTGTCCTCGGTAATTGTCGTCTGTTTTCTGATAAACCGCGCTCACGCATTGCCAGCTGTTACATGTCATCTTTGCTAATATAACTTGTACTTTACAACTATCTATGGTTTCGTCAGTCACTACACTAAATCTACGTTTGGAATAAGACGGATTTGATATGCTACAGGTAAGTTATTACAATATGTTTGTGGTATATTGTCAACATAAGATTGGTGAGTCACGTTCGCTTATTAATGAGATGATGTAGTGTCATGCATCGTAATGTGCATTGATATAGGAGGACGACAACACACCTCAGGGCTTCGACCGGGGCCTTCAGCCTGAGAGAATCGTCGGAGCGACATACCATGACGGGGAAGTGATCTTCCTTATGAAATGGTATGTAACCGTTGATTATCTGCAAGATAGATTCAACAATGATAACACTATAGTGGATCTATTTAAGCAACAAGCAATGTTGCATCATAACGGAATCGATTCTAGAATATTATACGTACCACCATTCTTCATGACAGACATATATTTACATATTATTACCCTGGATAATTCAGGATAGAGGAATACTGGCTTCCATTCAATAATGTTTACGATTGTATAGTTAGAACTGAATCTTCTTCGACGTTCACGATACAAGAGAATGAAGTACATTGACCTGTGTGAATTGCAGGAAAGACAGTGACGAGATGGATCTCGTGTTTGCTTGACAGGCGAACATCATCTGCCCTCAGATGGTGATTGCATTCTACCAGGAACGGCTGGTGCTCGACAGTCGAACATCACTTTCTACCAGGAACGGCTGAGATGGTCTACACAAAGTGAAGAATAAAAAACATGTTAAAACTTTATAATATGTAATTGTTGTTCGTTTTGTCAAACACGCACATACATGTTTACATACAATAACGCACACGCACCCCTGTAATAAGAGGCGCCAATTACGCACGCACAACACAACTCAAGCATGCATCATATGCCACAGGTCCATTATAAGTGCATTCATTAGTTGTCACTTCCGCAGACTTTCACATGCTATAAGAACATACCAAATACATTGTATTACTAGTGAAGCATGCATCACATGCCACTGGTCCATTATACGTGCAGTCATTAGTTGTCACTTCTATAGACTGTCACATGCTGTAAAAATATACAAGAGACTTTATATTAGATGTATAATGATATTAATAATTATTTGCAGTGAAATGGACAGAGGGGGTGTGGCTATGTATATACCGATGTAAGCACGATTGGACAGAGGTGTCAGCAGGTGACGGAGGTGGATAGATGTCAGCGTGTGGACAGAGGGAGCGTGGCTACATATGCATGACGCACTACCTCCAATACGAGAGAAGATGGCAAGAGGAAAAGACAACAACCAGACATATACAAACAGGAGGAGCTACTCCGAGGCAGTGATTGATGGGGCTAGGAGAAAAGAGAGAGTGTTTATGGGCGATTCAATTCTGAGAAAAACAGACAAGACTATATGCGAGGGGAAGGACGTTGTTGTATGTCTACCGGGGGCTAGAATAGAGCATATGACTGAAAGGGTAGAGAAGGTATTGGGGCATGGCAAGGGAGGGTCTATACTAGTACACGTTGGGACAAACAATGCAGACAAGGAGGGAACAACTGGGATAGTTCAGAAGTACAGACATCTAGTAAGGAAGCTAAAGAAGACAAGATTGGAACAGGTTGTTCTCTCAGGAATTTTGCCAGTAATGGGAGGAAGGGGGGCATCATACAGAAACTGTAAGAGGATGGCGATCAACGCACTAGTTGAGCAGATGTGTGAAGAAGAGGGCGTGGGATTCATAGATTTATGGGGGTACTTTGTTGGGAGAGAAGATATGTACATGAGAGATGGCCTCCATCTAAGTGGAAAGGGGGCAGCAGTATTCTCAGAGAATCTGCTGAGATCTGTTGACAGTGGGACAGGTTGCATCTATTTAAACTAAATTCGCAGGGGGGACTCGCAGAGAAGCCTGAAACTGGAGGCATAGATAAAGACAGCAAAAATAATTCAGCAAAGAACAGTCTGGAAAACTGTTCTGAAGCTGGATATAAATGTGTTTGTTTAAATGCAAGGAGTATAGTAAACAAAAGAAATGAACTAAACTTTACGGTAGAAGATATTGACCCTCACATAATAGGTATAACCGAATCATGGCCAACCACCGATGTATCAGATGCCGAATTGGGACTGACAGGATATGTAATGTTTAAGAAAGATAGAATAGGAAGAAGGGGAGGTGGAGTTATTTTATATATTAAAGAATCTATCCAGGCTTATGAAATAAAATTAGACAGAGAAGCAGATTGCGAAGAAGCTGTTTGGTGTAACATAGTTACAGGAAAGTCAACGTTAACGGTTGGATTAGTTTATCGAAGTCCAAACATAAGCATAGAAGAGAATGAAAAAATACAAAACGCTATAAGGGAAGTGAGCAAACGGGACTGTGTTATTATGGGGGATTTCAACCATGGGCATATAAAATGGAAATCTCTACAGAGTATGGGTAGTGAGGACCACAAGTTTTTAGTTTTAGTACAAGATAGTTTCCTTTCTCAACATGTGCTAGAACCAACCAGGGGAGAGAATGTGTTAGACATAGTTTTGTCCTCACAGAATGAATTAGTTGACAATGTCAGGGTATGTGAGCCACTTGGGAATAGTGATCACAACCAGATACATTTTACCATCAAAGTAAAATCAGAAAGGAATAGTAAAAAGCAGCACATGAGAAATTTCCACAAAGGAAAATATAAGGACATAAGGAAATATTTAGAAAAGATAGACTGGAATAACACACTGAAGAATAAGACAGCATCAGAATGCTGGAATATCTTAAAGAGTGAAATTGAATGCATCATCGTCAAATTTGTTCCCTTAAAAAAACACGGGAAACGGTCCAAAAAGAAACACTTATCGAAAGAAGCCATTATAAAAATTAAGTATAAACAAATGATGTGGAAGTCATATAGACGTACTGGAAATGACGAAGACTACAACATTTATAAAGAAGCACTAAACCAAGCTACAGCTGAAATTAGAAATTCAAAGAGAAGCTATGAACATAAATTAGCTTGTAATATAAAACATGACAGCAAGAGTTTTTATGCATATGTTCGAAGCAAACAGAAAGTTCAGGATAAGGTCGGTCCTCTAGAAGATAGTGCTGGAAATATAATATCAGAAGGATTCTTAAAGGCAGAAGACCTGAATGAGTATTTTAGTTCAGTGTTTACCAGAGAAGACACTAGATCACTGCCAGTACCAGAGGTTAAGTTCAAGGGGACAGAATCAGACTATTTAAGACAGTTAATTGTAACCCCAGAAATGGTAGCTAAGAAAATCAGGGCTATGAAGGATAATAAATCACCTGGAGTGGATGGTATTCCACCCAAACTACTATTGGAAATTGTAGAACAAATTAGCATACCGCTTGCAACAGTTATCAACTTGTCATTAGAAGAGGGAGTGGTTCCTTTAGAATGGAAAGAAGCAAACATTATACCGTTATTCAAAAAAGGTTCGAGTTAGTTTAACATTGGTGATTTGTAAATTATTAGAAAGACTAATTAAAGATCACATGGTGGATTTTCTTGTTAAACATAACTTGATAAACCCATCTCAACATGGGTTTCTAAAAGCGAGGTCATGCTTAACAAATATGTTATGTTTTTTGGAAGATATCATTAAGTGGGTAGATGATGGATCACCAGTAGATATCATCTACTTAGATTTTCAAAAAGCTTTCGACAAAGTGTCACATCAGAGATTACTGCTTAAACTAAAGGCCCATGGCATAGGAAATGGTATAATTAACTGGATAGAAAAATGGCTAATTGACAGAAGACAGCGGGTAGTTGTTGATGGGGAGACTTCAAACTGGAAATCAGTTTTGAGTGGGGTTCCACAGGGATCAGTACTGGGACCTATATTATTCTTAATATATATAAACGATTTGGAAGATGATATAGCTAGCAAGGTGTTGAAATTTGCAAATGATACAAAAGTGTTTAGAAGGATTAAAAGTGATGGAGATAGACAGCATTTACAAGATGATCTTGACAGGTTGATCAAATGGTCTGAAAAGTGGCAAATGTTGTTCAATTTTGGGAAATGTAAATGTCTTCACACAGGACATGGGAACGAATATGTAGAATATACAATGGGGGGAACTGTACTAAATACTACTGTAAAAGAAAAAGACTTAGGGCTGACAATTAGTGCTGATATGAAGTTTTCAGAGCAGTGTGGAATTGCAGCTTCAAAAGGAAATCAAATCCTTGGATTGATTAGGCGAAATATAGCATATAAAGAAAAAGAACTAATAATACCGCTGTACAAAACAATAGTTAGGCCTCATTTAGAATATTGTATACAAGCGTGGAGGCCATACCGCGAGAAGGACATAGATATGCTAGAAAGAGTACAGAGGAGAGCGACTAAAATGATACCAAAACTGAGGGATCTTAGTTATGAAAAACGCCTAAAAGAATGTGGTTTAACAACGCTAGAGACCAGGAGATTGAGAGGAGATCTGATAGAAGTGTTTAAAATATTGAATGGTTATGAAAGAAATATGTTTTTTTCAGTTAAGGAAGATAGAAAGACTAGAGGACATGAAGTTACATTAGTAAAGGAACAGTGTAGATTAGACGTAAGAAAGTTTTCATTTTCACAAAGGACTGTGAATGTATGAAACAGATTATCTGATGATTGTGTGGGTGCTAGTAGTGTGAATATGTTTAAAAATTAAATCGACACATACCTCAGAAGGGCTGGATATGTGTAGATAAAAGGGTTGGACTCTCGATAAGCCAAAGGGCTTCCTTGTCCACCTGCCATCTAGAGTTAATTCTCTGGATGGCAATCTTGTTAAATACAATGCGCCAGGTGGCACTACATTCACTCACGTGACTACACACACACACACACACACACACACACACACACACACACACACACACACACACACACACACACACACACACATGCCTACGTTTGGAATAAGACGGATTTGATATGCTACAGGTAAGTTATTACAATATGTTTGTGGTATATTGTCAACATAATATTACTAATTTATGACCTACTTACCACGATTCTCATTTTCTGCAATGTGCATATACATGTTGTGTCACATTCCTTCCTTCTCTATGCGTATGTTGACCTCGGCTGCCTTCTTCTCGTGTCGGCTAGCTACGCGGTGTCTGGTAACATCGCTCCGGCTGCAGCAGCAGACGACTACATCTTGTGTCATAGTCCATTCTTATCTCTCACGTCTGTTAACCTAGCATGCCCAGGTGTCGATTTAACGTATCATTCCTACAGTTTAAACGTTTTAATGTATGTTTCAGAGAGGAAGAGTTACGTGACGACCAATCTTTCCTCTTCGCATATGTCATGCAGGAGCTGCTGGCTACACGTCCGCTCATCGACCCACCTAGTCCGTTGTATCAACCGACTCCCCCAAAACCTATTGACACGGGGGATAGAGAGAACTGGCTAGACTGTTCATCAGATTCAGATGACGATGGTTTTCACTAAATTATCAATTAAATACCTTTCAACTTTGAAAATATGTTGTTTTGTTGCTTTTTACCTTAGGAATCATTCTTTCGTACATACATACATACATACATACATACATATATACATACATACATACATATATCACATTATCAATACATCATTCAGTATACTTCTTTATCTCTAATGACCCACCTTTCAACACCTTTTAAACTTTCCTCTTTGATCTTTCGTTCCCATGAAGGAATTCATGAATGGTTTCGGCACTGATCTGGTCACAAACGACTGCCGTGTATTTGATTGGATTAAACAATTGCACTAACCGTGTTTCATTAACGGACAAGTATCATCATCATCATTATATGTTTCGAGCCTATGGCGCGGTGGTCACACACCCCTAAGCTCACGACTTCTGTCGCGGTGTTCACTCACCCGCAAGTCATGTCACAGCGTCGTCGTCCACTTGTCTTTGGTTAATAAAACATGGTTTGATGTCGTACGTATGCTTGTATCTTTGGTCAATAAAATTCGTGTGCACTCGTATACTCTTGTGTTTCGTTAGTTCTTTCATACACGCGCATTCATACACACACACACACACACACACACACACACACACACACACACACACACACACACACACATATCACTAACCACCACCAGAGTTCGTCACACATTCATTCACCACTCTGCAGCCGCCAGGTGGCGCCACATATTACAATTATTTCCGCTAGGGGGAGATAGGTCACGTGTGCGCCGCCATCTTAGATTTGGACCATGGGGGAGGATTTCACCGCAGGATGGGGTTCCAGAAGGACCATCCTACTACTTGCGATGATTTAGAGAACGCAAAGACTCGATCAGAGGCACAGGCGCTCGGGACGAAGACGATGAAACGCGAAACTGGTGTGATGGTCGAATTGTGGCATTTGACATATTTGAGCGGGGTGATCAACAGAAAGAAAGAGAAGATCAACAACTTATCATGATGACTGCTGCACGGGACATTTTCAAAGTGGAAAGATGTCTTGTCATCGTCGACAGACTAACGAATGCTATGTAGTGAGGGGAGTGCTGCCACCTCACAGCGTCTAGATAATTAAGGATAATTGAATCAAAGCATGCGGTGAAGTGTGTCGATTGGTCCGCAAGATTGGAGGATATCGATGACGAAGAATTAAAGCCAGCTTTACACGAAGCGACCGCGTCGCCTGCGACGAGGTGATGTTGACGTCATTAAGAAAGGTCAATGCCGTTTCACGTCACTTGTGACGAGGTCGCATGCGATACCACTTGCGTCGGTACACCATGCGACACGGTTTCTCCGACAGGACATAGACTGGCCCAGAGCACATCGTGTGGCGCCACTCTTACGTAGCCACGAAAGTCTGCGGAGCGCCTCTGTGAAAATATTTGAGAACCAGTTTACTCGGGACGCGGATTCTTTTTATCAGTTATGTCATGTGGATACCCACCGGGGAAGAAATCTGTTTCATCCTAAACCTTATGACCTTTCAGTGATTTAAATCGTTGACGTAAATTTAATATAATGTATTGTCTCAACAATGTTGCTCGTTTAATCTCTGATATAACAATTCATTGAGTAAAAATATATTGGTAGGGCCAACAACATTTTCGAAATTACTACAGCTTAATACAAAACGAATTTTTTTATTAAACTAACTGGACAGATTACTTGAAAGTATTCTAGAATAATTAACTTTATATGTGCAAGAAGTACACACCTCTAATGGAATAAATGACGTGTGGATACATTTTTAAAATTGCTTTCTGAGATCGACCATCCACAACTGTTTTATTGTGCAATATACAATACACATTTTGGTGTAAATTATAAGAAATATGACTGTATTCCTTGTGCGTATATTTCAACATAAAATATTAAAGATAGTTTAATATGTTTTCTTGCTGCAACTGCAATGATTTGCAGACGTTCATAATAACTTTATGTGCACCAAAGTTTATGATTGTTTTTGTTTTGTAAGATGAGATTCTAGTGTACCAACTTATATAATTGCCAATGGTTATAATAAACAGTTGTCGAAACAAGAGTCGAACATCTTGTCGTCAACCAGCAGTGGATGATGAATATATCTCAAGCTGCCACTGAAGCAAGGAAACAATTGTCCACAAGGGGAGATGGCGACTTATCGCACCCACTATTTTTACATGAAGTTGCTGCAGTTCATACAGTGTAATCTAAAATGTCCACCATGGGTTTTAGTCAGCAAATATGAGTTGCTCCCCATCTTTACTTGTCATCGTGTATGTGGTGTTAAGTTTCGGCTGGCCAAAAGTCAGATGTTTGCATTTTGATGGATTGTAATGTAACTGCCATTTCTCTGACCACGATGTTAGTTTGTTAATGTCTTCTTGTAATAGCTTTTTGTCTATTTCACACCTTACATCTCGATATATTTTTGTATCATCGGCGAAGATCTTGAGTCTACTGTTTATAAAGTCTGGTAGATCGTTGATGAACAGGATAAATAGAATGGGGCCAAGGACACTTCCCTGACGTATGCCACTTGTGACCTCTGCCCAATCTGGTAGCTTTCCATTTACCACTACCCTTTGTCTTCGTCCCGTTATGAAAGCTGCGATCCACGCTGCCACCTGTCCTTGGATGTCATACGCAGTTAGTTTTTTATCTAGTCTTTTGTGTGGCACCGTATCGAATGCTTTCGCAAAGTCAAGATATATTGTGTCTACACATCCGCCCGAGTCAATTGTGGTAGTCCAATTCTCCATGACTTCTAGGAGTTGGGTGGTGCATGGCCTGCCTGGTCTAAATCAATGCTGATCTTTGTGGAACATGTTGTTCATAGTCATATGAGTCAGGAGATGGTCTCGAATAATGCTTTCCATAATCTTGCATGCTATGCATGTCAAACTAATTGGCCGGTAGTTGGAAGCATGTCTTTTTGAGTTCTTCTTGTGTAGCGCTGTTACGTGTGCTGTCTTCCATTGAGCTGGGAGCACTCCATCCTTCAATGACCTGTTGAAGATCAAAAGGAGGGGCTCCACCAGTTCATTTCTCAGTTCATGTAGAACGTACGAGTGACATCTGTCTGGACCAGGTGACTTGTTTGTTTTTAAGTTGGTTAATTTAGCCAGGACTTCTCCTGTGATTTCAATGCAGATCAGCAGGTTTCCATTATGTCTGTCTTCGAGTGTCGGAATTTCCGTCAGAACTTCGTGTAAGAACGCACTTTTACAAAATTTGTTTAGTGTGACTGCTTTCTCTTGGTCTGTTTTTGCTGTTGTGCCATCGTCCAGGTCAAATTCACCCAAATTAAATGAGTGCTATGCCAATAGTTATCTCGATAATCATGCTATGAGTACAGTTCTTATCTAACATTTTATCTGCACTATGTAATCATAGCCATCGTTGTATTATCACAACAGTTCTAACTTCTAAATTAGTAAAATTAGTATCCTATAGACTATGTGTAGGAATACGATTGAGTGACTGAAAACAGCGTCAGTGATCAGATTTGATTTGAAATTCCGAGAGGTGACTCGAATCGCGACTCGAAATGTTCAGAGGTGACTCGAGACTCGACTAGAAATTCTCAGATATGACTCTAAACTCGACTAGGACTTGATAGCGAAATAACTCGAGGCTCGACTCAACACTAGAAGTTGCGACAAGGTTTCCAACAAGTCTGTCAATTTGACCCAATTTGTCATGGTATTTCCAGTGCATATTTGTTGTCCATTTGAGTGAGGCCCGGGAATTCAGGACACTGGAATGAATTATGTTCCACTCAGTACCTTGGAATAATTTGTAACTGTAAATTCAGCTTCTCTCCGCAGTCTCGGCTGAACTGAAAACATCGGAAGACAGGGGTGGGTTGGGGTAGGGGGTTGGGGTGCCGTTGAAAAATTGTCACCACCGCGCCGCTGTAACTTCAGCTCAGCTCTTCTTCTGTCGCGGCTTAACTGAGAACTGGTGACATCGGAAGACGGGCGGGGGGGGGGACTGTTGAACGTTTTTCGTCGCCGCCGCGCCACTTACTGGGGGAGGGCAGAACCATATACGTATACCCGTCATTTGCGCACCCCCCCCCCTTCAAGGTCCCCAAAATACCACTTTAGTTGTTTCTGAAAACCTACATTTGCACCCGCCCTGGCCTTGACGCTCACCAAAAACAAACATTCAGGCTCACGTTTACCGGTGGGCAGAAACTGCCCCGCTGCCCCCCTGTTCCCGTGCCTATGTTGGTTTCTCCCTTAAGTGGGGTCTCCGGCAGCTTAGGATCCTGGAATGATTTGTATTTTCAACTGAGTGGGGCTTTCGGGAGCTCTGGTTCCTGGAATGTTTTCTCACTTGAGTGGGGACTCTTACGCGGCAACTTTGAGCCCTGGACATTTTTCTCACTTGACTGGAGGGCCCTTGGAGCTCGGGGCCCTGAGTTACGTGCCCCATTTGCCCTTATGTTGATACGATCCTGAGCATATGGGCCTGTAAGTACTCATATCTGCAATAGAATGAGAGAATTTGATTTTGACGGTTGCCGTCTTAATTCCGAATTATCTTTGACTGGCGTTAAATTTAAAATGGTTGGTTAGATTATTGGCAAAAGTCAAAAGTTTGGGGCCTACTGGTTGAAATCACTTCCCCAAACCTGGTAACACAAAATGTACGGTTCTATGTGACAAAGTTGTTAATATTTGAGGAAATTATCTTTTACGGCTAAATATACGTATATCTGTTAGAGAAGGATAAAAATAAAATATTCTCTACTTTAAGTATTTTACCACAAAAACCTATAGTTGTAAACCAAAACTCTGTGAAACTTAGAAAATACGTTTTCACAGCCACCTTTAAAAATGACCACGCCGGCCGAGTGAAAATCTCTGATGGCCCAACATGTTTTCTCTATGTAGAGTCTATGGTTTAAGTCTGTATACCTACCAAGTCTTGCATGTACCGCAAGTTACAATTCAGTCAAAGCTTGCCATATATGTCGGCTGGACTATATATTGTAACGAAATAGTTTGTGAACAGGCAGTTGTCACCGAACGCTGGGCGATTACTATGACTTCTAACAAGACTAAAGCGTTTTACTCAACCCACGTGCATTATCCTGCAAACGCGAATTCTAAGCACTTCGGGTGTTGCGAACACTCAACTAGCAACGTAACAATAACGTGCGACGTCATTATCGTTGCCCTGGTTACCGTCAGTTGGCAAAAAGGCACATTTCAAACACGAATTTTTAGTTGGCTCCGATCTCGACAAGATCAGAGATCGTCGCAGCATAAATTTGCTTTACCAGCAAGAGCCAACGGCAGTAAAACGGTTTCGTAGCACCAACTTCGAATAATTACGACCATGGGGAAATCGGGGAAGAACAACAACAGAGATATCAAATTTGGAAGTTCGCAGAAAGCGAAAAAGTTCAATCGCTCGAAGTTAGACGGCACACCCATTATAGCCGTGGGAGGCATCAACGGTATCCTGGGCCCGAGGCTAAATAATATTGGGGTCTGCAGCGCGAAGGATCTCAGCGACAAAAGGCGTGGAATGACGAAGCGTAATTACCTGCGCTACTTCATGAAGGTAATTCATTCTGTGCTGATCTGTCAATTAGGACATTTATATAAAGGTCTTCTCTTTGAACGACAGGGCCAGAAAAACACACTACGGCTGTATACGTATTTGGCTAACCATCTTTACATAAACACTAATCGTACGGTTTTTCACCTTACTGTGCTTTGAAAAGTAAGTTGAGCATTTAAAAAAAGAGATTCTCATTGACATTGTCGGCGTGACGTCACAATCACGTAAATGGAAACGGTCAAAATTACGAAAAGCAATCACGTAGATTTAATCGTCGATAACGCCGAGAATAATCTAAATAACGACGAGCGCCCGGATGTCCGATTTTGAGCGCATGCGCCTTGCGTACATTCATGCAAATGTTTGTGTTGATATTTGTGCGTGCGTGTGTGCGCGAGTGCACGCACAAATGCGAGAAAATAACGATATATACTATTTGTTTGACGACTAAAATCTAACTAAAAATTCGTTCCGTTTCGTTTGCAGGAGAGCAGCTGCAACGTCCGCCTCGCCATGGAGAGCTACGTTTCGCTGAAGAATCACTGCGAGCAGATGGGCGATTGTGGCAAGGCGAAGGTCAAGAAAGAAAAAGCCGAAACCCCTTGAGCGTGACGTCGGGAATAGATCGCTTGCTAGAGGACCACACTGCGAACAAACCGACTGATACCGATGTCTGTCGGCGCACCAAACTGACGAGATAGTTGGCATTGGCCCTGTCTGGTCTGCCGCTGACAGTCGGTGTTCTCGTGAACTCGCCTGTACGACGTTGCGCTCTACATCTAACTTGCAGTGTCGCGGCCCTGATCAGAAACGCCCATTATCAAAACATCTGAAAGTTTTCAGTTCGACACAACAAATCGCTAACTGTATTAAAAGAAGTCGTGTAAAGCCAACCGCAAGAGTAACACCAGTAAGAGAGGTCCGTCGCGTTAGCAGAATGTACATCTGTACGCTACCATGTGCGAATACTTTAATGAAGGAATCCCTAAGAGGGACGCTTGCGTTAATGAACCATCAACGACGAACTTAAACAAACTCGAAACTGTATCATAAGAGATTATATAACGTCGATGAAATAACGAAGTAAATGATACTTATCGCTACTTTTATTCTGTTCGTCTTTATTCATCCTGTCACTAGCACACACGTATTTGTTACATATTCTTGTATCCGAGTTTGACATAATTCAAAAAGAAAACACAGTTCATGTTTTCATCTTTGACGAACATGCAATCGATCTACCGTTGGTTCGCCAATGTATTGGCATCAACATCGTTTAAACGATCTGTACTACTTGCCGATATCACACCTTGCGCCAGCACAAAAGTAAGCTACAAAAAAACACGTGACACACACTTCGCATTCGTATGTTTTATTTTGCACAAGACGGTGTTCATTACAGTTGCTAGCACTTAATAAAATATATCGTGTATAATATATTATATCGAAACACAATACTTGGTATCATATGCACAGAACAACAGTTCGTATTCTCACAAGGCGAGCGAACACCGACGAATCCATAAGTAGGGCGTCATTAGCTGCAAGTTGTGTGGTGATTTTTGGAGAGATGTGAACACACTACATTACAAACACGCTGGACTAAGCCCTTTACCAAACCTTGCAGCCGACAATACAAAATATCGACTTTCGAGTACAAGAATGTGACGTCATTTTAGGACGCCATTTTGGGCGCCATTACGACGGTGTTAGCGAATAGCCCTACAAAGCTCTGGTTAAGTAGTGGACGGCATAAACTATACTGGCGACTGGGGCTGATCATAACAAAACAACCAGTCCAGGCGCTTACAACGGAGTTATCGGCAATACTTTGCAACAAAGCACCATCATCTCACCAAACGTGCGTAGTATACAATTTGGGAAATACGACTTTTGGAGAAAAAAATTATACTTGGAGCAAGAGTATCGCATCCACCACACGACATGGTCCCCGATTTAAGATAATCCTAAATGCAGCCGAAATTACAGAAGAGGACAACATATATCATACACGCCAGATTTTACAGCCACACAAATCGAATGACGACAGTTACCGCATCCGAGCAGTGTAAAACGTTATTAATACTGAATACTTTCATTTTCATGTGTCTTCTCCGTTCAGACCATCCTAACAAATCCAATCGGTATGGCGGTAACTGTTCAGTGTATTCGCGTGGCAAACGGATGATTTGGTATATTTATTGTTTATTTTCCATGACATTTGCCCGACTCGTAATCACTTCAACAGTTTCATGTGAAATTAGCTCGCGTTACCATTAGTTCGCGTTACCATGCTAGCAACATCCTCGTCGTGCCTTTTCATTTTGTCACAGGTACTTTTATTTCGTTTCTACAGTTTACGTGTTCGTTCAGGTTGCCACAAAACTCACAGAGAATACACACAGACAAACAAGGAACAGTCGGTAGTCCCGCAGCTTCACCTGATGTGCACGCGCGTCGTTATATTTAACATAGTATATCTCCGGTGTCGTCAGGTTTTACTTCTAAATTCAAGCAGGCAAAACGTGGTATTATATATTAAAACGGTGCGGCTGTCAGAAGATGCTAGTACACATGCATGTATGATTGCCGTTACACGTGCGCTTGTTCGGTTTGAATATATTAACACGCTACGTAGATTGAGGCCTACTTACAAACGAGGCGATTTTCCCGCGCTAATTTTCAATCACACATACAGTTACTTTTAATCGGCGAAGCACGCGAATGAAACCATACGCACAAACCCCGTGCAGTCATAGATGTGTAGTGCTAATATGATTAGCATGTGTTGTTATTATATCTGTTGTGCAGACGTTAGCGCCTGTCGTTATTTTATCCAGATTTATGAGCTCACGACATACGTGCCTCGTAGACCACAAACAGCCTTCTATGATTGAGAAGGATTTGCACTACGAGATTAGTCTTGTGTGTTCAAGACATTTTAGAAGGACAATTTATTGCAGCAAATGCTGACATGTCAACGTACTAACACGGGTCTTACTATTCACTGGTGTGTCAAAGACTCCATTTTAGTAATAATAATATTGGCGGCCAACCTAACCTAAGCCAGGGGCGAGATCATGAAGCATTTACGTATTGAGGTATAACATTTTATGTGTGTACGAGACTAAATTAATCTTAAAACATTCCCTTATACGTCATGCAATTTATAACTATAAAAAGACACCTGTCAACGGTGACTGTATATTTTTAAGTTTGCTTTATATCGACGTGCAATAATTGCAAAAGGCCACCAGTGGGGTGTCACCAGAAATGTTTCAGCCAAAATGACAAATGTACTGTGCTAACAGTGCACCGCAGCAAGTCAAATAACAGAAAATTACTTAGAAACTTTCATAAATCCAAGGCCACATGAATGTGAAACCAGCTTCACGTAATGCGCCACTTATAATAATCCTTCTCACACCTTACCAGATCGTACATCTGCCAAAATGTTTAAATGCTAGTAAGCAAATGTAGTGAACAAAATCCTGATGTTAAATCCACAAATGATAGCCGCCAGTTAGTGGCGGACTTGACAACAGCATAATGCTACAACAGTCAAACAGGGTATACGCTGTATACAGGTTACACAATCTACAACTGTATGGTACGAGACTCGGAATGCTCTCCTATCTGGACGACTGTCCATCAACGCATGGCCTCGAATCTTTACAATCTCCCAATTCACGTTGGTCACTTTAATTATGTACAATGTAAATATATATTATATATAACGTAGTCAAATGGACGGACAAGCTATCACTAATAGACAGTGGCGCAACATGGACATGACCTTAATGCGACTGCGCTGCTGTCAGATTCAACATATGCAGTGTCAAATCTCTGCACACTAAAAGGTGATCAACGGACGCAGGATGGAATGAATCTACCACAACATATGACACATAAAACAAACACTGCACTTCGTTCCACACATGCCGGCATCGCGCGCTCACGAGCACACAGCAATCTTGTTGATAATTTTCACTTGATTCGTACATAATTCCCACACACTTTGCGCAAGCCTGCTCACGATCCATAACAGCACAATACTTTTTATACAACGACACTCATTGACCCCCCTCCCCCCGTTCTCACGTGTCTTAAAACAAAACGCCATGACCCCCCAAATGCCCCACCTAAAGCAGCGAACGACAAGACGCGATCGCTCCCAATGGCGTGGACTGTTAGCCGAGCCATTTGTGGTTTTCAACACACACAAAAAAGCAGTTTGGTGCATGCGTCTTATCACGCAGCACTCGGACAAGAACAAACTCACAGACACTTGCACTGCAGCGCGTTCCAATTTGAAGAACAACCGGCGACAGACCTTCTACTAGTCAGCACATGATCGCAGTAATAAATATGATGCTTTCTGTACAAAACACACAACTGTCTATTCACAAGAGGTCAGAGATACGTCCGGCGACGACGACGATGATGAAGAGGACAAACAAAAGGTGCGCAAACGGACAGCAACGTTATCATCTATACAATGTCTCTAGGCAGATCGGGAAATGCACGGACGGAGCCAGACTCCTCATTCGCACGCCAGCTTGCTGTCGAAACTGCTTAACGCGATGCCGAATGCCTGCACAGCACACATCGGGTAGTTGAAATCCATCGTGAATGTATCCTCTGCGACCCGGCCAAACTGCATCACTATGTAGTCGACTGTAAGGAAAGACAAACACCAGTAAGACACCAAACACACCCGTTGTGTTTAACAACATGATTTAATAAAACTGCCACCCAGAGCAGGTGGAAAGTGGACTAGGAAGACTTTCACGTCTTTAAATTCAAACATGTTTCTATGTGTAACCCGCTTTTTGTAGTTTTTAATATTCACACTGCTTGCATTTATACAATCAGTGTATATCCTATTCCATATATTTTCTTATATCTAATCTATCATTTTCCTTCACAGCAAGAAATGTAACATATGTTTTGACGCGTACTTTAATATATTAGATCATACCGACGATTCGCGCAAACACTACCAAGTTCCTGCTGTCAGGTCACGTAGGAAGATTGGGATCGGGAAGGGAATTTGGATTGAGGCACCAGCAGACATTCTCTAATAACACTTTTACTTCCCTTTTATTAAAATATCACATATGCAATGTTTAAAACCCCTGAGACCTCAGTTGGTTTTTTAAGTCTCTGTTTATCCACCTATTCGACCAGTAACAAGAAAATGCATGGTCCATATGTGCAAGCCTTACTTAGAATGTGTTTTCACAACTATCCGATAGGTGGCACCACCATACAGCACTGCATTACATGATTACTTTGGGCTGGGTGTCATTGGCTTGAAGTGTCAGTCTGCGGGTGGGTTTGGCCGACCTGAGGTTTATAGGGTTTAGTTAATCACAATTTTTTTTGTTACGCACCGTCATTGTCATGAACAATCTGGAAATTCTTCACCGAAGCTTGAGTCACTCGGCCATGGAAATTCAGTACGTATGATTGTGTGTCTGCAACAAAAGAAGACATCGAATCAACTCGGACAACATCATTATATAAATAAATTATAAACAAAACATCCTGCCCAGCTTCAGTTGGGTCAGGTGTCAGTCATATAAATTCACAGTCTCAAGATATCTTAAGCTAAGATTCCATATGTACGTATGCGGCATGCGGATGAGGCATGCGGAATGCGTTTTGCGTGATTCCATGCGTGCGGAATGCAGTGCGTTTTCTCTTTCTGCTTCCGTCTAGGCGGCGTGTACATTCAGCACAAAAATACAAAATAGAGTGATGTCGCACTTCTTCCACCAATGCTTCTACTTGAACTGTTGGAAGTTTACAAGACAGCATGTTTCAATCCTCAATACTTATGCCGCCATTTTGAAAGTTGGGAAAATACCTCTATAATGACGTCACTCCTGGGAATTTCCTGTCCGATTTGTGTGCGGATACGATTTGAATCGCTACATGGAGCGATTCAGTTTGCCGCATCCGTATTCACACGACAAAATGCATCTGCTCACATGGAATAACTCCTATGAATTCCCACTATAGCCATTTGTTGCTGCATGCTACGTCCGCATCACGCATCCGTACGTAAGGAATCGTAGCTTTATGCATTATGTAGTGGCAGGGTGAAATTGTTACAGTGGCGCCACCTGTTGAGCGGAACATGTCTATGCAAATTGACATCAATAGCAATTATGGATTTTAAAAATCGCAAGTTCCACACCATGTATTGATGGGGGACGTGGGGGGTGAACCAATACTAAACACAACTATTTGGGATTTTGCAAACTTTTGAGACCATTTAGATGAATGGTGATAGTTAGGGGAATGGCAAATGACAAACTGGCCGCAAAATGATTGTAATCATAATTACCTTTTGAATACAATTGATTACAATTATGATTACTTTGCCTTTTTGACCAACGTAATCGAGTATGATTACGCAAACATTTTCCAAGATTACACGTGGTTATAATTACAGAGTTTGATCCTTCCCATCTCTGAAATGTGTAGAACTATTGCAACTAATCGCTGTATCGACATATCTCAATAAACAGCTGGCAATACATCAATATACAAAACTTATATCACCAAACTGTTTAAAAATGACATTCTGTTTCACCTTAGGTGGACACTTCAAGAGAAGAGTTTAAACACTCTTTCAAATGCAAAAAAGAACATCTTGAAAGCTCCAGTATTAAACAAAGATAGTAGGATATATTCCATATCCCCAAGGTTCACTTTGCCCTTTCTGCACTTATCCTATCCACCATCCAACACATCAGTTTTACCCTGGGGAAACACGGTATAATAGCCATAACTGACACCACTGTAATTTTAATAAATATCACGATAATATCATATTATGACACATGTATCGAGGTACTTATTTTACTGAGAGGGGACTGTATCATTTAAAGACTAAGTGAAATGAAATTGTTAATGCCTTTGAAACTTTGTATATACGTAAACTTAATACTCTTTCAAGTAATGTGCCAAATATGAAGCCTGTTCATTGCGAACTCATGTCACTAAGCCCGTTCAAACGTGGTCATTTGCATGTCACGAAGCAACCAGCCCATCAAATGTTGTTAACGTCACCACATGCAATGCCGCTGAGCACACCCTATCCTTTAGCACGGCGAGCGGTGGTGCGGCTTGTTGTTTCAGACTCTACATGAAATTAGAATTGCGGAATTTAATATTTTTTATATCACCGTAAAGACAATAATCTTATGTACAACTTTGTCGCTGGATGTCCACAGGAAAGGAATTGTGTTAACTTTTTGAGCTATTGCCGTCTGAACATCGCAAATGCTCAACTTTTCATTATATCTGCTAAGCATTCATGATGTTCAAACGGCAATAACTCAAAAACTAAAAATATCATGGGTACATGCAGCAGCATATTTGTAATTCGATTATTATCTTTATTGTGATATCAAAAAATATTAAATCCCATTGCAAGTTTGAGTATTCGCAATCTTCAAACACCAATAACTCAACAACAACAAAAAATTCCTGTCTGCATCCAGCAACACATTTGTAGGTAAGATTATTATCTTTACAGTGATATAAAATTCTGTGATTGCAATTTTAGGTACGGCCTGAAACACCAACCCACATAGATATGCGCCACGCTAAATTCTAGCAATGCTACCTGCGGCGATGTCACCTCGACCGCCATGTGTCACAACAAACTGTGCAGAAAATGTACAGAAAAGCCCAGAAGGGGCCTTGAACAATTAACAAATTAGTTGAATATCAGGACACTATTCTTAGAGTATATATTTAATTCAGATTGGGAATAAAAAAGGTTCATTTCGCTTTTAGTCTTTAAAAAATCTACAGGTAAGTTTTTATATAGCGCAGTATCCAGTCCTTAGGACTGCTCAAAGCGCTTTATACTTTACTCCCTGTCAGACCTGTTCAATCAAACACCATCTCATCTGGGAGGCATTCAGCCACACTGCAATTACTTCGCAAACTATTCATACACAAATATCCACCAATGTCTATAGCCAGATACTCATTAATATAGCCGAAAGAAGCAATGTAGAGTGAAAGATCTTGCCAATGGTTTGACAGGGCAGCACAGGATTCGAACCTGGAATCTCTCAATTGAGAGTCCAATGCTCTAATGACTTCATCTTTACATCCCGTTTCAACCCTAGAAACCTGACGAGTGCGAGAGAGAGATGACTCACCTTCGTTCCACACTGGAGTCTTGTTGTGCAGTTCCAGCAGGTTCTCCATGTTCTTACGTTTCCACCGCTCAATCAGACCATCATGCTCCTTGAAGACAGACAACACACAACATTCAAACAACAGAACGAGTTCTTGATACGGGTTTCGTTGTAACCACTAAATCTGTATCAATGTCACTGTCATCTAATGAGCAGAGCATCATTTTAAGGCGAGCGATTACTCCAGCTCCCTACCCCTCCCGCTAATAACTTACCTTTATCGCTCATGCTAACTGTTAGAATCCCTTGCTTCACTCATTATGCTGCTTTCAGTTTCTGTAACATCTTAATTAACCTGCTTGAATTAACCTGCTTGAATTAACAGAGCGTTCCATACTGCATGTCAAGAGAGCTTAACTTACAGCGTTGGGTTGAGCTTCCACTCTCTCATGGTCGAGATTCATGCCAGGTATCACCACAGTCATCTTCCGCGGACCCTTGAAGCCAAGCACATTGGTCTCCTGAAAAAGAACATGGCAATAACCAGTGTGATAACTTCTTTTATCGCACATTTTAAACTATTCACTGAATCTACACCAATCGAGACTTGAAAAGCCAAGTATAATTGCATTCATCCAAGTTATCGGAGCAGAATTGATGTTTCGACTGC
This sequence comes from Paraescarpia echinospica, assembly GCA_020002185.1. Lineage (NCBI taxonomy): Eukaryota > Metazoa > Annelida > Polychaeta > Sabellida > Siboglinidae > Paraescarpia > Paraescarpia echinospica. Next base: position 3,507,170 of record CM034542.1, on the reverse strand, counting down.
GAGTTAATCAACATGATGAGAATACAGGCAGTGCACATATCAGTTTGTAGGACAACACATATAACACTAATCAAGTTAGCATAGCGCGTGGGTGTGTGTGTGGGGGGTGGGTGGGTGGATATGTTAATGGTTTCTGCCAGACAATTTGCATCTCTGGTGCCAAACTTTCATGGATCAATCTATGATCTTTGGTGAAATACACCGCTTGTTAAGCGTTTTGTTTTTATCAATAAATGTTAGGGTTTGTACCGTATGTTAGACAGGCATTAATTAATAGTTCATAACAATATCTGTGATTGATCCAAACATTGCTGATCAGTCGTGGACACTTTACCTAACTTCTGTTAATGCAAAAAACTTTTCAAATTCACCTTCACTAGTATTTTAATAATTGTTTCCCAAAGTGACTTCAAAGCTGATTGAACAAATGAACATTACGACTGTGAAACTGGCGTTGGGAGAATGCTTACATTTGTGTGACTACATCTTATAACACAGCATCGTATGGCACATTTTGACTGGAATTGGATACAAAATGTGTAAATGGAACATTGGTTGATGTTGTATTGGAAATTGATGGTGACAGTTTAGATCTTTCGCACTCACATAGACACAGGCAGAGAGTTCGCGTCGCAGTGATGAAGGGTCGGTCATGATGCGTCCACGCTTCGGGCTCTTGCCGCCATCGTAAATTGTAAAGTGCGTGCCGAGGAGATTTGACCTGTGTGTGTAAACACATGTAATCAGTGGCAGTGTAACTTAGTAAAATAATCATGTCTGTTTATCATTAATTAATATAATAACTAAAAATATATAATAACTAGTTATTATATAATAACTAGGGTAAATATGCTGAAGGTCTACAACTTGCCAAATTGCGTTTTTATAATTTGAATGTTACAATGTGGCAAGCCGCGTGTTCCTGGAATTGCTCTTTGAAGTTGGTCACATGACTCGGCCAGCAAGTGGGATATAGTGCAACTGACTGAGTGAACATCCTGCTACTAACACCCCAGGCTTGAGAGGATGATTTTGGGTAATGGAACCAACTTAGGCGCTTTAAGGGTAGCCACTACCCGAAAACGGCCATAGGCCATATCTCTGCTAATACTGAACGTATCTTACCAAAATTTGGAGTACCGATTAGTTAAATGAATAGTATTTGATATGTGGAATATGGGCTCAGTTGCTTGTGTATTACCATGGCAATGAACGTTTCTAATGTGACAGAGGGGCATGCTTCCTTGAAAATTATTCTGAGCTAACAACTGTACGTGTGATCATGCAACTGTCAAGAATCATCAGCTAGAATACTCCTTTTTGCAATAAGGTGGTTTTGGGCAAGGAAATCTGACTGCAATGACTTTTGTGAGAAGGGACTTTAGGTTTGAGCATTTTTCAAAGCGTCTTGAAAAATGCTAATACCTGAACAACAGTCAGTGAAGTCAGATATCCTTGCCCAAAACCACCTTATTACATAAAGGAGTATTCTAGCTGATGATTCTTGACAGTTGCATGATCACACATACAGTTGTTAGCTCAAAATAATTATCAAGGATGTGAAAATCAGTCTCACTAGAAACATTCATTGCCATGATAATACACAAGCAAATGAGCCCATATTTCAAACATCATATACCATTCATTTATCTAACTAGTACACCAAATTATTTAAAGATATGTTCAGTATTAATAGAGATATAGCATATTGATTATATGGCCGTTTTCGGGTAGTGGCTACCCTTAAAGCAATAGGAAATATCATAGTCAACAATATATATCAATATGATATAATTGTACAGAAGCTCAAAGGTTGATTGTAATCTTAATGTTTTGTTTAAATAAATAAATGGATAAAAAAACAAATAGCGAACAATATTTTGGGTTATTAAATGCAATTTGGCAGGCAGTATATGTTCAAAATACTCATTTTAGTTGACGTCAAGTAAGTTTATTAGAATGTTACAAACTTATTAATGTGTATTGTGTGAAATGGGGTACAAAGTAATCACCTTATCTCTCACTTGCCAGGGACAGTGACCTAAAACCTACCTGAGTTTGCCGACAAACGAGTCTCCGCCCCGAGACATATCTGTGGGGTCAACCGAGATGAGATAGTTCGCGGTTGCACTTTTCTTCCTCTTTCTTCCCGCCAGAATGAACACCTGACAGAGACGAGAATCTTTATAGATGAGGCATTTCTACATATGAATGTTCATCTCGTGGGGTGGTCATATAACTCTTAATATATTATACTACTCTATTATTATACACTACTACACATTACTACATAAGGGTGGGAGATGGCTGGTCATCACTGCATATCATGGGGAAAAAATAAATACGGCCGCTATTAGCGATGGTTTTGGGAGCCATTTTGGTCCATTTTTTCTTCTTCTTAGAATCTCAAGTCCCAAAACATGTATTGGTGGGGCAGGATGACTTGAATGAATAGAAAATGCTATACGTTTTTTAAGACTAAGACTTACAAGAACATCCCTAGATCTATGATGACCTCTTAAATGTTGGACTATGTAAACGCTTGTGGATGTATACTTTTACTGTTTATTGTTTACGTTTGTTTAGTACAGTTTTGTTTAATAAAGTTGTAGCTATTTTCTTTGATGTTTCATTGTATTACTTACATTTCGTTGATAATTATTTAAATCTTAATACTTTAAACACATTACGTGCACCCTTGAGCAGAGTTGTACTGTGGGGATGAATGTCAACATATAGTATACTGTTATATATTATTAAAGGCAATCATGTCATTTGTTTACATGCATATGTGAGAAGAACCTGTCTATCACTTCATGTGCTCACCCTTGACATGATTTGCAATAAAAGCTCCAACTTTACACAATATCACAACTGGCAATACTCAGAATTCAATGTCTTGGAATTTATCAAATAAACCCCGTACAAAACAAACAACCCTCAAGGAACTTACCCTTTTCCCGTCGTCCCGTTCCATGTGCAGGAAGTAAGTGGGGTACATGCCACGGTCAACGCCCTTTTTGTCACGCGTGATGCGACATTTTATCGTTATCCCCTGCGGTGCCGGGCGATACACAAATTCCTCAAGGTTTTCAGTCGGATCAGGAACAAGACTGGCGGCTCCCGCTGCATTCAGGTCCTGCAGTGGCAACGAAACAAAAGTCAACTTCTGCCGAGACATTGGCATCTCGTGTGCCAACTTTGGTAAGGAACAAAGGCATCAAATAAAATAGATATGAATGTAAACAGGTAAAGAATGGGGGAGTGAAGGAGAAGGTTGGTATGAAAGACTTTGAGGAGGACGCCGGTGAGGGGTTGGTTAAGTGGGCTGTACGTGACGAATGAATGGATGGCAATGGTAAAACATCAATGAAAATTTGCATTCATCACATCATTTTTTGTCTAGAAAGTATTTCTATCTCCACTGTGTGTTTCCACATGGCCAGTACATGTCAAATGACCAATATATATCATGTGACCAATATGTGTCATGTGACTAGTATGTGTCACGTGACCAATGTCATGTGGCCAGTACGAGTGCAGACGATGTATTTAAATAGCCTAATAATGACATCTAACGTGAGATCAAGTGGCACTCAAGGCACATCTTTTTACAAATTATTGTAACATTCGACGATCGTAATTAATTATTCATATATTTATTTATTATTATAATTAATCTATTGTTATTTTAATACCTTGCATATATGTGTTTGTTTATTTATTTTTAAAGACTAAAATAGCTGTTGATTTTGTTTAGTATTTTACATATGTATGGTTTAGTTATTAATTTATTTGTAATAACCATTGTACAATGTCCCAGAAAAACTCTTTGGATGGGGCGCTGTATGAGAAATGTATTATTATTATTAAGTGATATTTCAATGCCACCGACTTAGGGATGACACAGATGTAGGACTAACAAACACGACACGGTTGTAGCAGCCTCTACTCACATTGAGTTTCGATTCTTCCTCCCCAGAGCTGAGTGTGGATGAGTTGGTGGTGTGCCTGATGGGGGCCACGGGGGACACCTCTTCGAAGTCCCCATTCTCATCCAGAGACTTGTCATCTCGTAGCTTCGAGTGGGACGTCTGCTTCCGCGGCTTGTGGTCGGATTCTACAACCACCAGTGACACCGTTGACACAGTCACACCACTGACAGTCACACCATTGACACAGTCACACCAATGACACAGTCACACCGTTGACACAATCACACTGTTGACACAGTCACACAATTGACACAGTCACACTGTTGACACAGTTTCACTGTTGACACAGTCACACAATTGACAGTCAAACCGTTGACACAGTCGCACAGTTGACACAGTCGCGCCATTGACACGGTCACATCATTAACAGTTACACTGTTGACAGTCACAACATTGACGTAGTCGCACCATTGCCACAGTCACACCGTTGATGCATTCATACCACCGACACAGTCACACCATCGACACAGTCACACCGATGACACTGTACACACTGTACACACAGTCATGCAGTTGATACGGTCACACCATTGACACAGTCATGCATTGACACAAATGTAATAACATTCTACCAAATTAGCTGAATGTGACGTGGTCGCGTTACCTGTTCGGATGGTTGGAATGTCGTCATCACTGTCAGAGAATTCCTCTGTCTTACTGCTGTCTGGTGTGACGTGCAACACCTTTACCTTTGTGGTCGTACTATCAGGGTTGCTCAGGTCGTATGACTGAGGTCCATCGTAGGCTGAAAAAAGAGAAAGACGATTATCACAAGTTAGTGTAAACAACAGAGAAAATGAAGAGATACCAACTGTCATAATATTTCTGGCGTGAAACCCACGCATATAGTTTCCTTCTCACACAGCCACATATAAACCTCACACTTATTGGTTAGAAATACAAACAGGCTTATTTCCATTCCATGGATCTGTGAGGTTATCATTAACATCATCAGAGACAAGTTTGAAGGGTTTTCCTCAACCATACGCAGTGCAAATAAAATGTGAACACGACTGTATGGGAAGCCTTCAGCCACAGTGCAATTACTGCTCAAAAAGGCAGTAAGGCATCCTCTCAACATATAAAGCAGGGACATGTTTCGGGGCAAGAAGGGAGTAATACAAGTAAACAAAGGAAATGTGTTAGACAGGGAGGCAACATAAGTACGGAAGCAGGATTTACCCATACCCAGCTAACAAGGATGTTGGCTACAACATTTAAAATATCCAGGTGTAATGTTTTTTGTTTATTTTAAAAATACAGTAAAAGTGGGCACATCTGACATGTCTGGAGCTTTAATGCATGCTCTGTACAACTGAAAATATGAAGTCTTGGGACTCCATGAACAGGAAGTGGAATCCCCACAGCAAGTGAAATCCCAATTGAGCACATGGCAAGTAAAGTTAAAACAAAAGAAAATTTTTCAATTATGTTTAGTGAAAATCACTGGCTTTGAGGAAAGGTGCAGAAATGTAAGTATTCATAAGGTCTTGTCTTAACGTACACATCAACCAATTAGCCTAATGTCACTCGAATAAGTGAGTTACAGGCATCAAATATAATCAAGGCTATATAGCCTCCTGTGCTCCAAGATGTTCTTCATCTTTTCCATTAGAACTATCTGGTTGATAGAATGACTACCCTCAAAATTTAAAAATTCTTGAGGCCTGACACATGTGGTAATACATTATCTCAACTGCATTGTAACAGCTCAGTTGTCAGAACCTTCTATATATCATTTATTGCTAGCTTGCTATACATTTTTTTGCAAGTTTTATTAATATACATTGAATCGCCTGATTGAATTTTATTGTACAGCGCTTTGAACATATTATGGATATTGCGTTCTATAAATATTATTATCTCATAGAATAGGCCCATAGAGAGTTAGTAGCGAAATACAATCAGACAGAACACACTAATGAACTCATGCCATCACAAATTGTGCTTGAAACCCTTTTGGACTGATATGTGCTAATGGCTAGTTCACGGATAGAATTTGTGCTGATTATCATCACGTACACCTTTCACTGTAGACTCTGCAAGTCCTAGATCATTGTTGGCTACATGCAAAGAACAAATTCTTAGTGGAGGTTCCTCTTTACTTTTTACATGGATAACTGCAGTTTTCACATGATTGAAAACCCGTGTCATCAGCTGACGCACACAAGGAAGACTTTTGTATGAAAAATAACTCGGAAAGATCCAGTCAGTCTGCTGCGACTCCGTAATAAACATAAAACATGAGACATAAAGACAATTTGTTCCTATCATGAGCAGGAACTGATTACTAAGTTTTCAATTCTCAAGAAAAAATGTTGTGATCCAATGAACCAACATCCAGGGAAACCTAGGACAAAATCCTTATGAGTCGTTAGTTTAGAAATGTATGAGAAAATACCGAATCCTCCAAATGTTCTAGTACCAGGTGAAAAAAGGGTGTTGTGACTGTTGATACACCTTAAAAAACAGGACATTACAGCAGACGAAGGTTGTGCCCAGGGGGGTGTCGAGGATATGTGCGTAAGTTTTCCTGAAAAGGGTACTGCAACTTTAGATATCAATACATGTACCACCAAGAATAGATAAGCGAGCAAAAAATCAACAACTGAAAACATGTCCAAAACATGCTTTTTTGAACGATTGCTTGTACCATTACGGTTCGTCCGATCCAAACAATCTTGATATCGTTTGAAAGCTTACGATTTCTGCTATTCAAATATATAAATGGTTTCCTGATAGTCATTCCTAAAATAAACTATAAACGGACATACAACGGTGCCAGTTCCGGTGTCTTAGACACTGCGAACGATGTTGTTTCGTCGACACAGTTCACCAATCTACCGATTGAGGCACCACTATCTGATTCCATGATATAAGCTCCACCCATTTTCAAACGGCTGCTAAAATGGCATACGCGAAGTATCAATCACGTATATCAACCAACCAACGCAACAAATTTTGACCCGTTGGTTGGCGTACGTTATTGTGACGTCACGCCGACGTAGATATATATTGGCTTTGCTGCGATCAAAGCACATCAGTTTCGTTGCAGTTTAAAAGTGGGTGGAGCTTATAACATGAAATCAAGAAATGGTGAAGTGCGCATGTCTGAACCTATGCAAATGAGGAAAACAGCGCCGCAATCTCAAGTTTATTGTACTGAGTACCCACCGCCAACATCATTCAGAACCGCACAGAACACCAAAAACGGCACGATTATAAGTCCGTTTATAGGTGTTCTGTGATCGGTTAACGGGAAATATAAATGACGCTAGAATAACAAAAAGTGCATCCTTTCAAACAATACCAAAATCCTCGGGATAGGATGAGCCATGCGGGATCTAGTGACCATAGAATTTCATGTTTTGGACGTGTTCCGAGTTGTTCATTTTTTCCTCGCTTATCTATTTTCATACCACCTTACTCAGCCTGGATGAAAACCCCTGGCAAGCTCCCCACCCTACATCCATTTGATGCATACTGCCACCATTAAGATGGGACTCTCATACACAGAAAACTTTGTGTTATAAGTGATGTACTAGATCACTCAACCGTCACTGTTTTATCATTTCTGCACATTGTAATTCCATACCTGAAAATGGAGTTTCCTGCGATGAAAAAGATAAATTACTTCACTGACGGATGTGCAGCGCAATACAAGAACAAAAACAATTTCATAAATCTATGCCATCACCTAGAAGATTTTGATTTAGAGGCCGAGTGGCACTTCTTTGCCACATCTCATGGCAAAAGTGCCTGCGATGGCATTGGAGGGACTGTGAAGAGGTTGGTCACCAAGGCAAGCCTACACACTACAATCATGGAATTCTGCACCATAAACATCCCTGCAATTCAGTTCTTCAATGTTAGAGCTGTGGAAGTTGCCAAATGTGAAGTGGAGTTGAAAAGCAGGTTTGAGTTGGCAAGGGTAATCAAGGGAACACTTCAGTTTCATCGATTTGTGCCCATCTCAAAGTTTAAGTTGCTGGCATACAAGTTGAGCACCCAAGCTGATCCACCCGAGTTGGTATCTGCATCAGTTGCTGAAGATGACATGACAGAACAGTTACCTGTGGTGCTCTTAGTACTAAAGAAACAAAGCTATTTGTGCTGTGTATACGACGATAATTAAGCCATGGATAGGCCTGGTCGAAGACATTTCAGATGAGATGGGGGACTATTGCATCAAGTTCAAGCACCATAATGGACCTGCAAACGTTTTTCATTGGCCTCAAAAAGAAGACGCTTGTTGGATTTATGAAAAAGACGTACTGTGTTTGATTGAAACACCCTCCCTTACAATGTCAACCAGAATGTACTGTATCATTGTGTGTTAACAAATATAATATACAAATATAACTAACTATAACCTAAACAATCTGGTGTAAATTGTACACAGAAAAGTCTTTTCAAAGACTATATAAAACTATTTTGAACATAAATAAATTCTGATATGGCACCTTGCAAGCGGCAGCTCAGGGCAAAACGACACTTAGTTTGCAACGACTGCCAGAGCTGGGTGGATTTTGCGTTGTCTGGCTGTCCAAAATCATGGGCAGAGACCAAAGATGATGGATTCACCTTTCTGTATAGGGTGTTTGAGGGTGGAATGTCTGATGAAGGAGGTGTGTAAGTTGACGGATATAGTGAAGGAGATGGAGGTGAGACTCAACATAGAAATAGATGGATCAGAGAGGGATGACGCGGAGAGAGTTGAGAATTCTACAACACAGAAGGAGCCGAGTTGTGTCACGGAGACTGAAGAAAGGAGACTGAGAGGAGGGAAGGTGACCGGTATGAAGGAACAAGAAATTGAGAAGACAGAGGGACGGAGGAAAAGTGTTCGGCAGAGGAAAAGAAAACGGGTCAGTGGGGATAGATCAACAGGTAGTCAGACTGTAGAGAACGAGGAGAGATGCGACAGCGATACAGGTGGTCAAGAGGTAGATACCACAGAGGCAGTTAGTAAGACTGTGAGACAGAAGACTGATGGAAGAAGAGTGTTCAGCAAAAAACAGAAAACATGACAGGCGTGAAGGTGACAGGGGAAAAAGTGACCGTAGTGAAGGAGGTAGCCGGGGGAAAGGGACGGGAGAGGAGAGAAGAAAATGTGATGGGAGGAAAGATGAAGGGACGAAAGGAAGTGAGAGTAAATGTGCTAGAAGAGAAGATGACAGGAGGAAAGGGGACAAGAGAAAACGCGGCAGGAAAGAAGGGAATGGAAGAGAATGTGACAGGAGAGAAGACGACAAGAGGAAAATACAACAACCAGACATATGCAAACCGGAGGAGCTACTCCGAGGCAGTGATTGAGGGGGCAAGGAGAAAAGAGAGAGTGTTTATGGGCGATTCAATTCTGAGAAAAACAGACAAGACTATATGCGAGGGGAAGGACGTTGTTGTATGTCTACCGGGGGCTAGAATAGAGCATGTGACTGAAAGGGTAGAGAAGGTATTGGGGCATGGCAAGGGAGGGTCTATACTAGTACACGTTGGGACAAACAATGCAGACAAGGAGGGAACAACTGGGATAGTTCAGAAGTACAGACATCTAGTGAGGAAGCTAAAGAAGACAAGAGTGGAACAGGTTGTTCTCTCAGGAATTTTGCCAGTAATGGGAGGAAGGGGGGCATCATACAGAAACTGTAAGAGGATGGCGATCAACGCACTAGTTGAGCAGATGTGTGAAGAAGAGGGCGTGGGATTCATAGATTTATGGGGTTACTTTGTTGGGAGAGAAGATATGTACATGAGAGATGGCCTCCATCTAAGTGGAAAGGGGGCAGCAGTATTCTCAGAGAATCTGCTGAGATCTGCTGACAGTGGGACAGGTTGCATTTATTTAAACTAAATTCGCAGGGGGGACTCGCAGAGAAGCCTGAAACTGGAGGCATAGATAAAGACAGCAAAAATAATTCAGCAAAGAACAGTCTGGAAAACTGTTCTGAAGCTGGATATAAATGTGTTTGTTTAAATGCAAGGAGTATAGTAAACAAAAGAAATGAACTAAACATTATGGTAGAAGATATTGACCCTCACATAATAGGTATAACCGAATCATGGGCAACCACCGATGTGTCAGATGCCGAATTGGGACTGACAGGATATGTAATGTTTAGGAAAGATAGAATAGGAAGAAGGGGAGGTGGAGTTATTTTATATATTAAAGAATCTATCCAGGCTTATGAAATAAAATTAGACAGAGAAGCAGATTGCGAAGAAGCTGTTTGGTGTAACAGTTACAGGAAAGTCAACGTTAACGGTTGGATTAGTTTATCGAAGTCCAAACATAAGCAAAGAAGAGAATGAAAAAATACAAAACGCTATAAGGGAAGTGAGCAAACGGGACTGTGTTATTATGGGGGATTTCAACCATGGGCATATAAAATGGAAATCTCTACAGGGTATGGGTAGTGAGGAAGATAGTTTCCTTTCTCAACATGTGCTAGAACCAACCAGGGGAGAGAATGTGTTAGACAGAATGAATTAGTTGACAATGTCAGGGTATGTGAGCCACTAGGGAATAGTGATCACAACCAGATACATTTTACCATCAAAGTAAAATCAGAAAGGAATAGTAAAATGCAGTACAGAAGAAATTTCCACAAAGGAAAATATAAGGACATGAGGAAATATTTAGCAAAGATAGACTGGAATAACACACTGAAGAATAAGACAGCAACAGAATGCTGGAATATCTTAAAGATTGAAATTGAATGCATCATCGTCAAATTTGTTCCCTTAAAAAAACACGGGAAACGGTCCAAAAAGAAACACTTATCGAAAGAAGCCATTATAAAAATTAAGTATAAACAAATGATGTGGAAGTCATATAGACGTACTGGAAATGACGAAGACTACAACATTTATAAAGAAGCACTAAACCAAGCTACAGCTGAAATTAGAAATTCAAAGAGAAGCTATGAACATAAATTAGCTTGTAATATAAAACATGACAGCAAGAGTTTTTATGCATATGTTCGATGCAAACAGAAAGTTCAGGATAAGGTCGGTCCTCTAGAAGATAGTGCTGGAAATGTAATATCAGAAGGATTCTTAATGGCAGAAGACCTGAATGAGTATTTTAGTTCAGTGTTTACCAGAGAAGACACTAGTTCACTGCCAGTACCAGAGGCTAAGTTCAAGGGGGCAGAATCAGACTATTTAAGACAGTTAATTGTAACCCCAGAAATGGTAGCTAAGAAAATCAGGGCTATGAAGGATAATAAATCACATGGAGTGGATGGTATTCCACCCAAACTACTATTGGAAATTGTAGAACAAATTAGCATACCGCTTGCAACAGTTTTCAACTCGTCATTAGAAGAGGGAGTGGTTCCTTTAGAATGGAAAGCAGCAAACATTATACCGTTATTCAAAAAAGGTTCGAGAAACAAGTCAAATAATTATAGACCAGTTAGTTTAACATCAGTGATTTGTAAATTATTAGAAAGACTAATTAAAGATCACACGGTGGATTTTCTTGTTAAACATAACTTGATAAACCCATCTCAACATGGGTTTCTAAAAGCGAGGTCATGCTTAACAAATATGTTATGTTTTTTGGAAGATATCACTAAGTGGGTAGGTGATGGATCACCAGTAGATATCATCTACTTAGATTTTCAAAAAGCTTTCGACAAAGTGCCACATCAAAGATTACTGCTTAAACTAAAGGCCCATGGCATAGGAAATGGTATAATTAACTGGATAGAAAAATGGCTGATTGACAGAAGACAACGGGTAGTTGTTGATGGGGAGGCTTCAAACTGGAAATCAGTTTTGAGTGGGGTTCCACAGGGATCAGTGCTGGGACCTATATTATTCTTAATATATATAAACGATTTGGATGATGATATAGCTAGCAAGGTGTTGAAATTTGCAGATGATACAAAAGTGTTTAGAAGGATTAAAAGTGATGGAGATAGACAGCATTTACAAGATGATCTTGACAGGTTGATCAAATGGTCTGAAAAGTGGCAAATGTTGTTCAATTTTGGGAAATGTAAATGTCTTCACACAGGACATGGGAACGAATATGTAGAATATACAATGGGGGGAACTGTACTAAATACTACTGTAAAAGAAAAAGACTTAGGGCTGACAATTAGTGCCGACATGAAGGTTTCAAAGCAGTGTGGAATTGCAGCTTCAAAAGGAAATCAAATCCTTGGATTGATTAGGCGAAATATAGCATATAAAGAAAAAGAACTAATACCGCTGTACAAAACAATAGTTAGGCCTCATTTAGAATATTGTATACAAGCGTGGAGGCCATACCGCAAGAAGGACATAGATATGCTAGAAAGAGTACAGAGGAGAGCGATTAAAATGATACCAAAACTGAGGAATCTTAGTTATGAAAAACGCCTAAAAGAATGTGGTTTAACAACACTAGAGACCAGGAGATTGAGAGGAAATCAGATAGAAGTGTTTAAAATATTGAATGGTTATGAAAATATTGATAGAAATATGTTTTTTTCAGTTAAGAAAGATAGAAAGACTAGAGGACATGAAGTTACATTAGTAAAGGAACAGTGTAGATTAGACGTCAGAAAGTTTTCATTTTCACAAAGGACTGTGAATGTATGGAACAGATTATCTGAAGATTGTGTGGGTGCTAGTAGTGTGAATATGTTTAAAAATAAAATCGACACATACCTCAGAAGGGCTGGATATGTGTAGATAAAAGGGTTGGACTCTCGATAAGCCAAAGGGCTTTCTTGTCCACCTGCCATCTAGAGTTAATTCTCTGGATGGCAATCTTGTTAAATCTTGTTAAATCAGCAAAACTGACTTGACTAAAATAGCTGGACTATGCCAAAAATGGATAATTCATCAGCGAATTTAAGTCATGACATACATGTACCAGTATTTTGACTGGTTGAGTAAGACTGTGCCTGTATCAAGGAATCAGTTTTACTCAGCATCAAATTTAGAATGATGTTCCACTTCTCAGGACTTAATTGTTGATGAAAGGAGTTTATTAATGGTTTATTCAAGTTCCATGTTCGCAAAGCCAACCATGTGCATTCAACATACCGGTAGGTACGTATAACAGAACATGCTTTAAAGCTTCAGACATGTCAGATGTGCCTACTTTGATTGTATTTTTAAGACAAACAAAAAATACTACACCTCTGAATTTTTATCTTGTAGCCAACATACTTGGCTATAATTCTGACTGAAGATCATTTCAAGGTTGCAAGATCCACAAGGTCAAATTCAAGATTAAAAGGTCATAAACTTTTAATACATTCCAATATGAAAAATAATGACATATTTGGAATCCTTGGCCAATTCCATTTCCAATTATATCAAGTTTGTCCAATTTGGGCCACTGGTTGCTGAGAAACAGGGGTCTAAAGATTGGTGACCACACCCATTTTCGCCCAAAAAACAATCTTTGGAGGGCGATATTTCCAAAACTACTGGTCCGATACAAGAAATATTTGGTCTTTCGTTTTTTCATAATGACCCAAAATACAAAATTACAGCAAAATCTGAGGTGGTGAGGTTAAACCCAATGGGTGATTTGACACAGAATGACCCTTAACAAAAAGAAATCTTGCAATGTCTTGGTGCAAATCGTTTGTTGTTTAATTAACCACACCAGGAGAGCAACTCAATCACAGTGGGGCAATAAATAATTCAAACACACGCACAAACGACCACGCATAATCAGATGATATGAGGCTGTCACGCTTCCACAAAGGTAGAGGACTGTGATGAACAGGTAACTATAAAATGCAAGGCTTCTAATTGCTATGACCTACGTCAGTTATGTGTGGTCAAAATAATAACCACTTCGCCCCCAGTCACCCACTCATGAACAATAAACCAAGGCTTTTAAAGTACCACCATTACCATAGCTGCATTTCTAACTCCTGTACAGTGGCGCCATCTGGAGAGTGTATTACCACACGATCCGCTTAGAAAGGAGACATTTCCTCCAGAATATTGCAAACACATAAGTAAAGAACGATAAATATTAAATATCTACTGCTGTCTTTTCTTAAACATATTGCTGAATGGTACACAAGAGTCCAATGGTGGAAGTATGCAAATTATTAGAGAGAGGCATGTGGATGTTGGTACCTGGGAGGAGATCAACTTACACTGCCTCCAAGTTAGCATATTGTAATATACAGATGGGCCAATGCTCTGAGCAAGGAACAGTCCTCAAGACAGTTAACTTTGACTTCTAAAACTTCTCTTCAATCTTTCAAGGCAGCATTAAAGATCTTTTACATGCACACACTGCTTGACTGACCACAGAAACATTTTATTCCAAGTTATTCATATTTTGTATCTATCTTGATCTATTTTTATAGCTGAAAAACATTTTAGGTAAGTGTGCTTATTTTAACATGAGAACTGATTTATGTTAACATTTAAACCATTTGACTTATACTGACATATACTGATGTTTGCACAGCACTGTTGTGTTAATTTACTTATTCTTATACTTAATTTGTTTTACTTCTACTATTTATGTGTTAGTCTTATGTAAAGCGCTATGAAGATTTGAATATGGCACAATAAACATAATTATTAAGATAAGAACGGTGCTGCCTCACACTGGTAGGAACACAGGGAAACAGGGAGGACAAGAGTGGAGCAGAAGGTCTGGAGGGCCACAGAGACAGTTGGACACAGTGGAGTACAGCTGTGTACAAGACAGATAAGACAGCACTGGTGAGAACACAGGGAAACAGGGAGGACAAGAGTGGAGCAGAAGGTCTGGAGGGCCACAGAGACAGTTGGACACAGTGGAGTACAGCTGTGCATAAGACAGATAAGACAGCACTGGTGAGAACACAGGGAAACAGGGAGGACAAGAGTGGAGCAGAAGGTCTGGAGGGCCACAGAGACAGTTGGACACAGTGGAGTACAGCTGTGTACAAGACAGATAAGACAGCACTGGTGAGAACACAGGGAAACAGGGAGGACAACAGTGGAGCAGAAGGTCTGGAGGGCCACAGAGACAGTTGGACACAGTGGAGTACAGCTGTGTACAAGACAGATAAGACAGCACTGGTGAGAACACAGGGAAACAGGGAGGACAAGAGTGGAGCAGAAGGTCTGGAGGGCCACAGAGACAGTTGGACACAGTGGAGTACAGCTGTGTATAAGACAGATAAGACAGCACTGGTGAGAACACAGGGAAACAGGGAGGACAACAGTGGAGCAGAAGGTCTGGAGGGCCACAGAGACAGTTGGACACAGTGGAGTACAGCTGTGTATAAGACAGATAAGACAGCACTGGTGAGAACACAGGGAAACAGGGAGGACAAGAGTGGAGCAGAAGGTCTGGAGGGCCACAGAGACAGTTGGACACAGTGGAGTACAGCTGTGTATAAGACAGATAAGACAGCACTGGTGAGAACACAGGGAAACAGGGAGGACAAGAGTGGAGCAGAAGGTCTGGAGGGCCACAGAGACAGTTGGACACAGTGGAGTACAGCTGTGCATAAGACAGATAAGACAGCACTGGTGAGAACACAGGGAAACAGGGAGGACAAGAGTGGAGCAGAAGGTCTGGAGGGCCACAGAGACAGTTGGACACAGTGGAGTACAGCTGTGCATAAGACAGATAAGACAGCACTGGTGAGAACACAGGGAAACAGGGAGGACAAGAGTGGAGCAGAAGGTCTGGAGGGCCACAGAGACAGTTGGACACAGTGGAGTACAGCTGTGCATAAGACAGATAAGACAGCACTGGTGAGAACACAGGGAAACAGGGAGGACAACAGTGGAGCAGAAGGTCTGGAGGGCCACAGAGACAGTTGGACACAGTGGAGCACAGCTGTGTATAAGACAGATAAGACAGCACTGGTGAGAACACAGGGAAACAGGGAGGACAAGAGTGGAGCAGAAGGTCTGGAGGGCCACAGAGACAGTTGGACACAGTGGAGTACAGCTGTGTATAAGACAGATAAGACAGCACTGGTAGGAACACAGGGAAACAGGGAGGACAAGAGTGGAGCAGAAGGTCTGGAGGGCCACAGAGACAGTTGGACACAGTGGAGTACAGCTGTGCATAAGACAGATAAGACAGCACTGGTGAGAACACAGGGAAACAGGGAGGACAACAGTGGAGCAGAAGGTCTGGAGGGCCACAGAGACAGTTGGATACAGTGGAGTACAGCTGTGCATAAGACAGATAAGACAGCACTGGTGAGAACACAGGGAAACAGGGAGGACAACAGTGGAGCAGAAGGTCTGGAGGGCCACAGAGACAGTTGGACACAGTGGAGTACAGCTGTGTATAAGACAGATAAGACAGCACTGGTAGGAACACAGGGAAACAGGGAGGACAAGAGTGGAGCAGAAGGTCTGGAGGGCCACAGAGACAGTTGGACACAGTGGAGTACAGCTGTGCATAAGACAGATAAGACAGCACTGGTGAGAACACAGGGAAACAGGGAGGACAACAGTGGAGCAGAAGGTCTGGAGGGCCACAGAGACAGTTGGACACAGTGGAGTACAGCTGTGTATAAGACAGATAAGACAGCACTGGTGAGAACACAGGGAAACAGGGAGGACAAGAGTGGAGCAGAAGGTCTGGAGGGCCACAGAGACAGTTGGACACAGTGGAGTACAGCTGTGTATAAGACAGATAAGACAGCACTGGTGAGAACACAGGGAAACAGGGAGGACAAGAGTGGAGCAGAAGGTCTGGAGGGCCACAGAGACAGTTGGACACAGTGGAGTACAGCTGTGTACAAGACAGATAAGACAGCACTGGTGAGAACACAGGGAAACAGGGAGGACAAGAGTGGAGCAGAAGGTCTGGAGGGCCACAGAGACAGTTGGACACAGTGGAGTACAGCTGTGCATAAGACAGATAAGACAGCACTGGTGAGAACACAGGGAAACAGGGAGGACAAGAGTGGAGCAGAAGGTCTGGAGGGCCACAGAGACAGTTGGACACAGTGGAGTACAGCTGTGCATAAGACAGATAAGACAGCACTGGTGAGAACACAGGGAAACAGGGAGGACAACAGTGGAGCAGAAGGTCTGGAGGGCCACAGAGACAGTTGGACACAGTGGAGTACAGCTGTGTATAAGACAGATAAGACAGCACTGGTGAGAACACAGGGAAACAGGGAGGACAAGAGTGGAGCAGAAGGTCTGGAGGGCCACAGAGACAGTTGGACACAGTGGAGTACAGCTGTGTATAAGACAGATAAGACAGCACTGGTGAGAACACAGGGAAACAGGGAGGACAACAGTGGAGCAGAAGGTCTGGAGGGCCACAGAGACAGTTGGACACAGTGGAGTACAGCTGTGTATAAGACAGATAAGACAGCACTGGTGAGAACACAGGGAAACAGGGAGGACAAGAGTGGAGCAGAAGGTCTGGAGGGCCACAGAGACAGTTGGACACAGTGGAGTACAGCTGTGCATAAGACAGATAAGACAGCACTGGTGAGAACACAGGGAAACAGGGAGGACAAGAGTGGAGCAGAAGGTCTGGAGGGCCACAGAGACAGTTGGACACAGTGGAGTACAGCTGTGCATAAGACAGATAAGACAGCACTGGTGAGAACACAGGGAAACAGGGAGGACAAGAGTGGAGCAGAAGGTCTGGAGGGCCACAGAGACAGTTGGACACAGTGGAGTACAGCTGTGCATAAGACAGATAAGACAGCACTGGTGAGAACACAGGGAAACAGGGAGGACAACAGTGGAGCAGAAGGTCTGGAGGGCCACAGAGACAGTTGGACACAGTGGAGCACAGCTGTGTATAAGACAGATAAGACAGCACTGGTGAGAACACAGGGAAACAGGGAGGACAAGAGTGGAGCAGAAGGTCTGGAGGGCCACAGAGACAGTTGGACACAGTGGAGTACAGCTGTGTATAAGACAGATAAGACAGCACTGGTGAGAACACAGGGAAACAGGGAGGACAAGAGTGGAGCAGAAGGTCTGGAGGGCCACAGAGACAGTTGGACACAGTGGAGTACAGCTGTGTATAAGACAGATAAGACAGCACTGGTGAGAACACAGGGAAACAGGGAGGACAAGAGTGGAGCAGAAGGTCTGGAGGGCCACAGAGACAGTTGGACACAGTGGAGTACAGCTGTGCATAAGACAGATAAGACAGCACTGGTGAGAACACAGGGAAACAGGGAGGACAAGAGTGGAGCAGAAGGTCTGGAGGGCCACAGAGACAGTTGGACACAGTGGAGTACAGCTGTGTATAAGACAGATAAGACAGCACTGGTGAGAACACAGGGAAACAGGGAGGACAAGAGTGGAGCAGAAGGTCTGGAGGGCCACAGAGACAGTTGGACACAGTGGAGTACAGCTGTGTATAAGACAGATAAGACAGCACTGGTGAGAACACAGGGAAACAGGGAGGACAACAGTGGAGCAGAAGGTCTGGAGGGCCACAGAGACAGTTGGACACAGTGGAGTACAGCTGTGCATAAGACAGATAAGACAGCACTGGTGAGAACACAGGGAAACAGGGAGGACAACAGTGGAACAGAAGGTCTGGAGGGCCACAGAGACAGTTGGACACAGTGGAGTACAGCTGTGCATAAGACAGATAAGACAGCACTGGTGAGAACACAGGGAAACAGGGAGGACAACAGTGGAGCAGAAGGTCTGGAGGGCACAGAGACTGGACACAGTGGAGTACAGCTATAAGACAGATAAGACAGCACTGGTAGGAACACAGGGAAACAGGGAGGACAAGAGTGGAGCAGAAGGTCTGGAGGGCCACAGAGACAGTTGGACACAGTGGAGTACAGCTGTGTATAAGACAGATAAGACAGCACTGGTAGGAACACAGGGAAACAGGGAGGACAAGAGTGGAGCAGAAGGTCTGGAGGGCCACAGAGACAGTTGGACACAGTGGAGTACAGCTGTGTATAACAGACAGTTGGACACAGTGGAGTACAGCTGTGCATAAGACAGATAAGACAGCACTGGTAGGAACACAGGGAAACAGGGAGGACAAGAGTGGAGCAGAAGGTCTGGAGGGCCACAGAGACAGTTGGACACAGTGGAGTACAGCTGTGCATAAGACAGATAAGACAGCACTGGTGAGAACACAGGGAAACAGGGAGGACAACAGTGGAGCAGAAGGTCTGGAGGGCCACAGAGACAGTTGGACACAGTGGAGTACAGCTGTGTATAAGACAGATAAGACAGCACTGGTGAGAACACAGGGAAACAGGGAGGACAAGAGTGGAGCAGAAGGTCTGGAGGGCCACAGAGACAGTTGGACACAGTGGAGTACAGCTGTGTATAAGACAGATAAGACAGCACTGGTAGGAACACAGGGAAACAGGGAGGACAACAGTGGAGCAGAAGGTCTGGAGGGCCACAGAGACAGTTGGATACAGTGGAGTACAGCTGTGCATAAGACAGATAAGACAGCACTGGTGAGAACACAGGGAAACAGGGAGGACAACAGTGGAGCAGAAGGTCTGGAGGGCCACAGAGACAGTTGGACACAGTGGAGTACAGCTGTGTATAAGACAGATAAGACAGCACTGGTAGGAACACAGGGAAACAGGGAGGACAAGAGTGGAGCAGAAGGTCTGGAGGGCCACAGAGACAGTTGGACACAGTGGAGTACAGCTGTGCATAAGACAGATAAGACAGCACTGGTGAGAACACAGGGAAACAGGGAGGACAACAGTGGAGCAGAAGGTCTGGAGGGCCACAGAGACAGTTGGACACAGTGGAGTACAGCTGTGCATAAGACAGATAAGACAGCACTGGTGAGAACACAGGGAAACAGGGAGGACAAGAGTGGAGCAGAAGGTCTGGAGGGCCACAGAGACAGTTGGACACAGTGGAGTACAGCTGTGTATAAGACAGATAAGACAGCACTGGTGAGAACACAGGGAAACAGGGAGGACAACAGTGGAGCAGAAGGTCTGGAGGGCCACAGAGACAGTTGGACACAGTGGAGTACAGCTGTGCATAAGACAGATAAGACAGCACTGGTGAGAACACAGGGAAACAGGGAGGACAAGAGTGGAGCAGAAGGTCTGGAGGGCCACAGAGACAGTTGGACACAGTGGAGTACAGCTGTGTATAAGACAGATAAGACAGCACTGGTGAGAACACAGGGAAACAGGGAGGACAAGAGTGGAGCAGAAGGTCTGGAGGGCCACAGAGACAGTTGGACACAGTGGAGTACAGCTGTGCATAAGACAGATAAGACAGCACTGGTGAGAACACAGGGAAACAGGGAGGACAAGAGTGGAGCAGAAGGTCTGGAGGGCCACAGAGACAGTTGGACACAGTGGAGTACAGCTGTGCATAAGACAGATAAGACAGCACTGGTGAGAACACAGGGAAACAGGGAGGACAAGAGTGGAGCAGAAGGTCTGGAGGGCCACAGAGACAGTTGGACACAGTGGAGTACAGCTGTGTATAAGACAGATAAGACAGCACTGGTGAGAACACAGGGAAACAGGGAGGACAAGAGTGGAGCAGAAGGTCTGGAGGGCCACAGAGACAGTTGGACACAGTGGAGTACAGCTGTGCATAAGACAGATAAGACAGCACTGGTGAGCTGTCTTGGAAGCAGAGAGTATTCCCTCAAGTACCACTACAAACTCTGGGCAACTCACCAAATGCTTTATCACACTCATCCACATTCACTGCTAACAAATCTTCCTACACTAATCATTCGTGAAAACGGGAATAATAGTGATTTAAATAAAGGTTTTATGTGTCCCAACAGACTGAACAAAGTGTTCTAAATGTGCAGAAACAACTTTTTAATTCAACATGTCTATGTTTAAAAAAAATCATAGTGCTGTCACTGAAATCCTTGGAGAGAGAGTTGAGATGATTGTGACAAGGAAGGAGCTTCTAATGTCACATGCTGTCATCTTGGTTTCAGACATGAAGCCATACTGCCATGTAGACAAACTGTTTCCTCCCGTAACACTTACATTAAAAAAATTATTAACTAAAACAAATTTAAACAGAATAATATATATAGTTTATACCGCATAACACAATTTCAAGATAAAGATGAACAGAAAAACCTCCTGATAAGGAGTAATCCCTTGCTGGTACGCTGCTGCTCATTTTATGTAAACTATAATTTCTATACACGGCGTGTTCCAAATCTGACCATTTCTATCCTACAACGGGAGACACAAAAGAAGGAAAAGAAGACACAAATCGAGGAACAATATTGGAACCGGTCTTACGCCAGCCTACAGGGACAACGAAGAGAACAACATACCGCAATTATCGTTGACACACAGCAATGCTACGGTAATAGCTGCCTTCACATACAGCATATATTGAGTGAGAGCAGCAGAAATCAATAACAGTGCACATAATATTATATGGTAAATATCCATTGCAAGTTGCGGTACGTGCGAGCTGCGTGCCTACACTCGCTTAACATATATGACCACATTCCCTTTCACTGAGGCTGGCATCTCAAAATCCCACACTGTTTTGCCATTTTTTGTACTGATTCATTAATAGTGGAAATAGTGTATTTATTAAAGGTAGTAACTGTAATTGAACTGAAATTAATATTAGGATAAGTGTAATGATATTTCAGTTCCGCTAACAGGAACGTAACCTTGAGTTTATTTCAATTATCAAATCAGTCTGATATATATGAAACACAGTCTTTTATAAAACTGAAAAGGTTCCAAGTTTTAAATAAAAATAATGTTCTTTTATCATTACAACGATCGTAACTTTAATATAATTCATACGGGAATACACTTTCAAACAAGAACATTTCTTAGATTCTACAGAGGGGAACTATTGTTTCAGATGATATCAAAGCAACGAGGAGTTAATTCTAAATCTTAGGTGCAACTACAGAGAAAGCACATTTGTCTGTGTTAGCTTTGTTTTAGGAACGAGTGGTTGTGATATAGATAAGGGCTTGTCACATGTGTACTACTGGATGAACATCCCTTCCTTCCTTCCTTGCCCCATGCTGTCCCTTACTCCCTCTTCCCTCCCACAGAATGAGTACATCCCATAACAGCACCTTATGAGTCCCCCAAATGATTGCACATCACACCGTCTTATGCAACCACTACACCACCCTGTATTAATTTACACATATTTTATGTAAAACTAAATTTACATCCAACTCACTGCACTAATCGGTACGTGGAAGAAACCCTGTGAATCAGGAACGAATTCCAGGAAGACATCATTCGGTACTGAAGCCACAAGAATCACATCACATGATCCGTGGATGACTACTGACCGCACTAGCAACGTCCACTCACCGTACGGGGCCTGCTGGATGCCTCTGTTGGTCGCTCCGGTCATCAATGGCTTCGTTGCGTCGTCGTTGAGTCGTCGAGCGGATCGAGGACGGTCATCGTTCGCCTTCATCATCCCCGACTGCATGCGTCGGTCGCGCCGTTTTGCCTCAATCAACTGGCGCTGTTGGCAAAACAAGGAAGAAGTTGACAACGGGAATGTGCGTAGCGGCATCACTACTGGTGGGGAGCCGAGTCGGACAGGACATTGGATGTGCGGGGGAGCGAGAGGGAGCACTCCTTATGTGGTCATCAGATTAGGCGGCAGTTAGCACCTCATTGCCACTCATTACGGCCGGACAGTGGGTGGAGGTGCGTGCGTGTGCATGCATGCATGCATCAATAGTAGGCTGTGTGCGGTTGTATTTATGTAGATGTTATGCATGCAGGCATCAGGATGTGAATGTGTGCATGTATGTGCAGTGTGCATGATTGTGTCATTGTGTAATATATACTGTATGTAGAGTATGCGTGTGTGTGCATGTAACATGTATTCATGTGGTGTGTGTGCGTGTGGCAATTTTTCCTTGTGCATTTTCCTTGTCATGGTGCAACAGCTTCTAGAATCAGGAACATTTAACATGGTCAGTTGATTAATGAGAAAGACAAAATGCTATTCTTGTGCCCCTAACATAATCAAGCCAACAGTCACATGAAATAATTGTAACAGACACTAATGTACCACTTTTTCTCTCTGAACATTTGTAATAGTAAATACCATAATGACTGTATGTACCGCAGTATTCAGATACCTAAAACTAAATCAATTCTCAGCTGTCCAAAAACATACATTATTAAAAATTATTATTTTTGGCATCTAAAAACATGGTAATTATGTATTGTATGTATTTGACATGTAAAAATAATAGGTGTCCAAAAACACACAGCACATAGAAATAATTGTTTTTAAAGATTCTTAGGGTGTCATAACATAGTGTCCAAATACATACAATCACTGTGGTACTTCAATTCATAAGTAAAAAGTATATGAATAATACAGGATTATTTTTAAAAAGTAGAATTATTTAAACTGAAGTCTTCTACTGACTTCCATTAAATTAATACAAATCAACAACTGCAGACTTTTAACATATTACGTCACAAAATTTGCTCATTTCAATGATCCAATGTAAAAACGCAACATTTTACCAATAATCATGTTGAAATCAAAAACTACAGAAGATGTTTCAGCAAATGACATATCATTTTAGCGCTCATCATCTGTGAAATCCAAAAAGGTACAAAACACAATTTCACAATTTTGTGATTCAACACCCACTTTGCTGTGGCCACATATAAAGACGTTGAACACTCTGACATACACTGACTCTTCCTCCACCGATGGTGTGACTTCATAAAATCGGCCAGCTAACTGAGAGATTTTTGCTGTACAATAATACGAGATGTCAACATCTTCTAATCCAATCAGCTGGTAACAGTTTCCCAACCTGCCGTCACTAGAGAGATGAATTAGCCTAATTTGCGATCGGGCAATGATGGTGGTATCCATCTGCCTCGCTAACAACTGACCGTGTTGATCGCCGCGTGCCAGTCAACAGATTCACATGATTATCCGAATTACTGATTTTCATGAAGATTAGTGAGCGTATATCACCATTTGTATGGTTTCTGTTTACCGTTTCCTTATTGCATTCTGTATATTGCCGGTGTCTTGACAGAATAAGGATCCCGTAGAAAATGGCCCCTGGATACATATCTTATTATGTATTTATTTATAGAATAAGGATCTCGTTATTGAATTTGGCCCCCACAGAAAAAGTGTGATATTTATTAGAAAATACATTGCAGTTGATAGAATGGAACCTGAATGTCGTAATGATCATTTCTGTGACTTGCTTAAAATGAAGAAAACATTAATCACCCTTTACATTGAAGGACCAATTGAAGGACCAGTCGTCATTGACACTGTGCGTATATATGCTATAAAGTGTATGAATATTAATCTTGAGCAGTGTTTCGTGCACATTATTTGTTGCGCTGAAAGTGTGCCAAATCACATCACAACATTTGTCGTCTGAGTTTTATGGAAGGAAGAATTGCAGTTTACTGACTATTGTCACATGTGTGGAACTTCCCCATCATCAATGACTATTGTCACATGTGTGGAACTTCCCCATCATCAATGACTATTGTCACTTGTGTGGAACTTCCCCATCATCAATGACTATTGTCACGTGTGTGGAACTTCCTCATCATCAATGACTATTTTCACGTGTGTGGAACTTCCTCATCATCAATGACTATTGTCACATGTGTGGAACTTCCCCATCATCAATGACTATTGTCACGTGTGTGGAACTTCCCCATCATCAATGACTATTGTCACATGTGTGGAACTTCCTCATCATCAATGACTATTTTCACGTGTGTGGAACTTCCTCATCATCAATGACTATTGTCACATGTGTGGAACTTCCCCATCATCAATGACTATTTTCACGTGTGTGGAACTTCCTCATCATCAATGACTATTGTCACATGTGTGGAACTTCCTCATCATCAATGACTATTGTCACATGTGTGGAACTTCCGCATCATCAATGACTATTGTCACATGTGTAGAACTTCCCCATCATCAATGACTATTGTCACGTGTGTGGAACTTCCCCATCATCAATGACTATTGTCACGTGTGTGGAACTTCGCCATCATCAATGACTATTGTCACGTGTGTGGAACTTCCCCATCATCAATGACTATTGTCACGTGTGTGGAACTTCCCCATCATCAATGACTATTGTCACGTGTGTGGAACTTCCCCATCATCAATGACTATTGTCACGTGTGTGGAACTTCCTCATCATCAATGACTATTGTCACATGTGTGGAACTTCCCCATCATCAATGACTATTGTCACATGTGTGGAACTTCCCCATCATCAATGACTATTGTCACGTGTGTGGAACTTTCCCATCATCAATGACTATTGTCATGTGTGTGGAACTTTCCCATCATCAATGACTATTGTCACATGTGTGGAACTTCCCCATCATCAATGACTATTGTCACATGTGTGGAACTTCCCCATCATCAATGACTATTGTCACATGTGTGGAACTTCCCCATCATCAATGACTATTGTCACGTGTGTGGAACTTTCCCATCATCAATGACTATTGTCACATGTGTGGAACTTCCCCATCATCAATGACTACTGTCACGTGTGTGGAACTTCCCCATCATCAATGACTATTGTCACGTGTGTGGAACTTCCCCATCATCAATTACTATTGTCACATGTGTGGAACTTTCCCATCATCATTGACTATTGTCACATGTGTAGAACTTCCCCATCATCAATGACTATTGTCACATGTGTGGAACTTCCCCATCATCAATGACTATTGTCACATGTGTGGAACTTCCCCATCATCAATGACTATTGTCACGTGTGTGGAACTTTCCCATCATCAATGACTATTGTCACATGTGTGGAACTTCCCCATCATCAATGACTATTGTCACGTGTGTGGAACTTCCCCATCATCAATGACTATTGTCACGTGTGTGGAACTTCCCCATCATCAATGACTATTGTCACGTGTGTGGAACTTCCCCATCATCAATGACTATTGTCACGTGTGTGGAACTTCCCCATCATCAATTACTATTGTCACATGTGTGGAACTTTCCCATCATCATTGACTATTGTCACATGTGTGGAACTTTCCCATCATCATTGACTATTGTCACATGTGTGGAACTTCCCCATCATCAATGACTATTGTCACATGTGTAGAACTTCCCCATCATCAATGACTATTATCATGTGTGTGGAACTTCCTCATCATCAATGACTATTGTCACATGTGTGGAACTTTCCCATCATCAATGACTATTGTCACATGTGTGGAACTTCCCCATCATCAATGACTATTGTCACATGTGTGGAACTTCCCCATCATCAATGACTATTGTCACATGTGTAGAACTTCCCCATCATCAATGACTATTGTCACGTGTGTGGAACTTCCTCATCATCAATGACTATTGTCACATGTGTGGAACTTTCCCATCATCAATGACTATTGTCACATGTGTGGAACTTCCCCATCATCTGCTGCCGTTTCACATAAAATGTAGTGGAAACCTAACACTGTTCAAACGGACTCTGAAAACGCACATGTTCAAAGCGGAATACTGTTGACATTTTACTTTCTTTGACATTTTACTCCTAAACTTATATTTTATTTATCTACCCATGATTGCATATATGTAAATATTATATATATTATTTATTCTATATATACATAAAGTATCTTATATATCTTAATAATGTTTAAATAACAGCTTTATATATATATATATTTATTGATCTATTTTTAGTGAATTAAATAAAATTGTTCTGTTTTTATAATTATTATATCAAATTTGTATTTTATATCTATTGTGCACATACCTTTGCTAAATTTTAATGTTTTATGATATTAGCTTCTTGTACAGCGCTCTGAGCATTTTATTGGAAATTGCGCTCTATAAACAAATAAATATTATTATTATTATTATCATCGATGACTATTGTCACATGTGTGGAACTTCCCCATCATCAATGACTATTGTCACATGTGTGGAACTTCCCCATCATCAATGACTATTGTCACGTGTGTGGAACTTCCCCATCATCAATGACTATTGTCACGTGTGTGGAACTTCCCCATCATCAATGACTATTGTCACGTGTGTGGAACTTCCCCATCATCAATGACTATTGTCACGTGTGTGGAACTTCCCCATCATCAATGACTATTGTCACGTGTGTGGAACTTCCCCATCATCAATGACTATTGTCACGTGTGTGGAATTTCCCCATCATCAATGACTATTGTCACGTGTGTGGAACTTCCCCATCATCAATGACTATTGTCACGTGTGTGGAACTTCCCCATTATCAATGACTATTGTCACGTGTGTGGAACTTCCCCATCATCAATGACTATTGTCAAGTGTGTGGAACTTCCCCATCATCAATGACTATTGTCACGTGTGTGGAACTTCCCCATCATCAATGACTATTGTCACGTGTGTGGAACTTCCCCATCATCAATGACTATTGTCACGTGTGTGGAACTTTTCCATCATCAATGACTATTGTCACGTGTGTGGAACTTACCCATCATCAATGACTATTGTCACGTGTGTGGAACTTCCCCATCATCAATGACTATTGTCACGTGTGTGGAACTTCCCCATCATCAATGACTATTGTCACGTGTGTGGAACTTCCCCATCATCAATGACTATTGTCACGTGTGTGGAACTTACCCATCATCAATGACTATTGTCACGTGTGTGGAACTTCCCCATCATCAATGACTATTGTCACGTGTGTGGAACTTCCCCATCATCAATGAATATTGTCATGTGTGTGGAACTTCCCCATCATCAATGACTATTGTCACGTGTGTGGAACTTCCTCATCATCAATGACTATTGTCACGTGTGTGGAACTTCCCCATCATCAATGACTATTGTCACGTGTGTGGAACTTCCCCATCATCAATGCAGATACAAATTTGTTTTACATGAACCACACAATTTAATAGTATTTGCACCAAATTTACGTGATTTCTTTTTCTTGTCACTTTGAGAGTAACCATGTAAGACTGCAATGCATGTATATTGTGGAAAGACAATCTATTTGATAAAAAACATAACAATGATATATTTTCATACGAGGGGTGTATATAATAGTCTAGTCAGATATTAATTAAAATACAAGTTTGTGGTGTCGATCAGGGGCTGATGTAAAAAGAAATAAAATATACCAACATGAGAATAAAAAATAACAAATATGACGTTGAATATTTGCATGGATAATACTTTCTATTATGTTGTCTCTTTATAGGGGAAACATGGAACGTGAGACTTATCTGGTGTTTGAGATTCTGGGATTAAGCTGGAACATAAATATTGTAGATGTTGTACTAACACAATAAATTCCTGCATCGTAAGAAAACACTCTAAAGAGTTGAAGAGGTAAAAATAAAACACTTGAGTCATCGAGGCACAGAAGGATTGCATGGAGAATAATTTATGTCCATTGCTTTGGTTCTTTGCAGGGGAGACATGTCGCATGACACCTACCTGGTGGTCAAGTTTCTTCTGTCGGATGGTACTGGGCGATGGTGGTTTCTCATCGTCTCCGACGCTACAACCAACAAACACAAACATAAAACACAACACTACTTTCAAGTCAGAAATTTACATTTCTAAAAAGCATTTATCTAAACTGTTTATTTATAGGTCGATGGTACTGTTTAATTATAACAATTGATCATACTTATGATGGCGAAACTAACATAGATAACTATTTATTTTAAGTAGTGGTTTTTACTCTAAAAAGATACTTTGTAATTTATCAAGTTCAAAAAGGCCAGCTCATGAGTTTCTGGATGTTTCCATACTTTTGGTACAAATCCAGCCAGTTTGAGCTAACTCTTATGTTCAATTTTATTTGCAACGATCTGCAGGTCTTCTATGGTTATACAGAGTTAGGTATTCCTACATTTCTAAAACGTCCCCATACAAGCACACGGAATACAAGCACATGGAATACAGCACTGGTTTTCATTTTTCACCTTTTGAATAAAAACTATTTATTATTGATCATGTTTAATGGCGCATTGGTGGGTGCACTGGTGTCAAACATTGTCATATTTACGTAAGAATGTTTCAATAACAGTTCCACTGACAGGTCTGTAAACGGAAATATTAGAGTTACATTTGTTTAAAACTTTCTTTAGAAGAATTCTAAGGCGAAGATGGCTAGAAATAACCTGTAATGGAACACTAAGGAAAATAATAATATCATTGAAGAACACGTTGAACATCAAACTAGAGGGGAAATGTAGAACTGGATAGACCATGTATACGTCCAACACAACACATTCATAATCATAACAATAGTAATCACAAAGTACACTTTTACAATGCATGTATCTTCAGGAACCTGAACTGAGAGGCACAATAAACAAGAATCATTATGCAAATAACATTATCAGGGATTTAAAGTCAAGAACTGTCATCATTAGAGCAAGGGAATGCTGATGATTTGGTGTGGCAATGCAATTTCGAAGAACGGGGGGAGTTCATTCTAGATGCAGCTGCATAGAATACACAATAGGTCATGTTTTAGTGGGTGCTGTAAAACCTGCTCATAGAGGACATTGTCAGGATTGAGCAATATGTCTGTTATGGTCAGATTACTGCCGTGGACAGGTGGTGGATAATGTAAACTATTCAGTTGGGATATTAAATTTTTCATTGGAGACAGGTTTTTGTTATGGATAGGTGTTCGTTAAGGTAGGTTTCAATGTAGTTGAAAAACACAGGGGACCGGCCAAGTAAGATGGCTGCTGTGTAGAAAGAGCATGCACCCTTACATGGAACACTTAGGACAAACGGAAAAGGCAAAGAAACACACAGAAGTGGAAGCTGAGATGTTAAAAGCTGGACGTAATTATGGAATCAACTGAAAAGGCGAACCCCAAAACAAAAACCATGTCCAGTGGAAGTCTATATAAACATATATCACATATGTTCTATCAAATAAAATAAATTCTGTGTCATCAATTGTTTCTTTTTTTGTGATGGAGCCAAGATGACTATCCCTAATTTTCTCTAACAATGCCTCATCATTGCTTAGGCAGGCAAAATCACATTTAGAAAAACAAAGCAGCATGTGTTGAAACATGCAATGCATATTCTATTGTCACCGCGACATGTAAATGTCTGTCAGGGAATCTTGATTCAGAGATTAAGGTGGAACATAAATATTGTAGAAGTTGTGTTGACACTTTAAATTCCTGGATCATGAGAGAACACAAAACTACAAATAAAACACTTGAGTCATCCAGGCACAGAAGAGCCCCCTCAACATCAAAGGACATTTCACATGAATTCTTGAGGTCTAAAGTGAGCAGATCTTCATTTGGAGAGAAAAGCAAACTTTGCTCAACACAGTTAGTACCAACATCAACATATATGTGTGATTTAGTGATGATATTTTACATTAAAAAGGTCTATACGTACAGGTTTCAAAGTAAAAACAACATGCAACATGTAAAGCATTTCTATTATATGTATTATTATATACAACAGTTCATGACAAGTGTCACTTTTGGTCAGTGACTTTTCCAGTGAGCAAGAGTGTCGGCAGCTAAAATGTCAACAGACAGTTTTTCAACCACTGACAATGATGTGCGTGGGTGCGTGTGTGCATGTGTGTGTGTGTGTGCATGTGTGCGTGTGTGCGTGTGTGCATGTGTGTGTGCTTGCATGCGTGTACATGCATATGTGCACAAATGTATGCTGAGCTGCAATCTGTATTTTGTTAACCAGGAGGCTCATCCACCCAGTTTCTGAACACTGTTACATGTGTGTGTGTGTGTGTGTATGTGTGTGTGTGTGTGTGTGTGTGTGTGTGTGTGTGTGTGTGTGTGTGTGTGTGTGTGTGTGTGTGTGTGTGTGTGTGTGTGTGTGTGTGTGTGTGTGTGTGTGTGTGTGTGTGTGTGTGTGTGTGTGTGTGTATGTGCATGCACACGTGTGTGCACACATGCATGCATATCTCACCTGCCAGGAGGACCGTCCATCCAGCCGCTCGACATTCTTACTTGAGGGTGGCTGTAACAGAAAGAAACTCCATAAATGGTCAGTCTACAAATAAATAGTTGGTCCATGTTTCAAACTACAGGAGGTGAGTCCTGCACTGCTTTACGCGATACCACTTGTCACGAGACAAGACACACAGGGATCAACTCGAGATAGTCGTCTTGGACAGAGAGATTTAGAATAGAATACAAAATAATATCTCAACTGTTTTGTCAGTGTGACGCACATTGAATGCTCATTCTGATTGTATATACAACTGATATTATATATTTTTAAAAAGTGAACAAATGACACCAGAATGTCATTGTTAATGTTGTTGTCAATGTTGTTGTGATCAGTACAACTGAAATGTACTTGAACTTGTACTTGACCTAGTGTACATGTCTTGTAATTGTACTTGATAAGTTTGTATCAAACTACTTGTATGTGACCTAATGTACTTGAACTTGTAATTGTACTTGATAAGTTTGTATCAAACTACTTGTACGTGACCTAATGTACTTGTACTTAGAATTGTACTTGATAAGTTTGTATCAATCTACTTGTACATGACATAATGTACTTGTACTTAGAATTGTACTTGATAAGTTTGTATCAATCTACTTGTGACCTAATGTACTTATACTTAGAATTGTACTTGATCAAATGTACTGATCCTAACCATAGATTGGCTTTAACAAGAAACAATTACAAAGGAAGTCAAAGTGTTAGTCTGTGCACAGAGTTGTTCACACAATTCATCTAACCAAAAATAGAAAGAAGTCTACATTAACTGTTTAAGGAGAACTGAATGTCCAAGGTGCCAGCTGTTTACACAATGCTACCATCATCAGTGTTGTCCATACCTCAAATGACCAGGAAAATCTTGAATGAACCTGACAGTAATCTAGTCTAGCACTGCAAATAACACAACGGTCATAAGAAGTGATTGCCAACTACGCACTGTTGTGGACTAGACTGACCACTGATACTGACTCGCACTGTCACACCTGTTGGAACCAACACACCTGTTGGAACCAGCACACCTGTTGGAACCAATACACCCGTTGGAATACGCAAATGGGTTTCTCATAAAGAGACCCCATGTTAACCTACTCTAAGTTTCTAAATGGCTTATAAATATGTTACACTGTTTTTATATTTTTCTAAATAGTTTACATTTTCCAAATATTTTCCAAATATTTTCCAAATAATATTTTATAAATCATAGATATAAATATTTTTATTTTACAAATATTTTACAGATATCTTATAAATAATGCCAACCACCACTAATGTTTATGATTTAAGAACATTTTAACAAAATTATCTTGATAACCTACAGATTTGTAAAATAATACACCCCCTCTAGTCACTGCCAATTAGTTGTTCTTATGTAATACAGTCTTGAGTCATGCTCAGACCTGATCAGCCAGTTTCACAGATCAGCCTAGGCAGCACTTGGTGGCCTGACAAGTCCAGTGAATCACAAAACAACTCATGCATGACGTTGTAGGTTCCACATGGCTAATCAAACTCAGTACAACACAAAAGCTTGACAAGGACTTAACATGTCACGTTTTGCAAAAACAAATTTAGGTTGTAGCTTTATCTAAAGACCCATCATTTGGATGGGTCGAGTTCGTTTTTGGATGGGATGAAATTTTAATTTGGACGGATGGAAATTTGAGAAAAATCTTCTCGATTAAGATCTCAGGAATGAGAGATAACACAAGAAAAAACATCCAGTCTGAGACTGAAGATACAGTCAAGAATGTCACAAAAATGGAGTCGAGCTTTAAAATTAACTATGAATAGTATCTAAACATTAACACAGTAAAACTATGTTTGTTGCAAAATAGATAAGATCATCTAACAATGCTCTCGAGTAGACACGCAGTTCAAGGAATACATATATATATGTATATATATATATATAACTGATGTAATTCCCGGTAAGATGATTTTAAAAAGATGTCTTTATACCAATCTTGAAAGGAGTAAATGGATATTCCTATCCTATGGCAAAATTACTGCATATGCACTGGTCTTTCACAGGTACAATGTCTACTCCTCATTA
This sequence comes from Paraescarpia echinospica, assembly GCA_020002185.1. Lineage (NCBI taxonomy): Eukaryota > Metazoa > Annelida > Polychaeta > Sabellida > Siboglinidae > Paraescarpia > Paraescarpia echinospica. Next base: position 3,474,194 of record CM034542.1, on the reverse strand, counting down.
TTTGCGTTTATTGATATTTTATTGTTTTAATACTAGAATAATGTATTGCCAAGTTATGCTTAATAAGCCCTAATAGTGTTTGCAATTGGAATGTTGCACTTGCGTAAAATTCAAACTGTAAACACAATGTTCGTTCAATTACAATATTTGCAGCTTGTGTTGCTTGTAACTGGCAGTTATTGAAGAAGCTTGCCTCCCTACACAGAGATCAATGCCTTTCAAGTTCCCCAATCCCTCTCACTAATTCCCAGGTTGAGCAAAGTACAACTGATTGAGTGAACTTCCTGCTAATAATTACGGAACAGACAATCTCCGCTTTTTTACATGATATGATTAGGGCTGAAAGTGCTGGCGTACCTTACACAAGAATGGGGCACTGATCTAGTGGACTCTCGTTCTGGTTTCCAGGTTTTAATCCCTTCTTGTTGTTTCGAAACTTGGACAATATTTCTCTGTCTCTCCAAAATGACAATGTTTTTCATAGAGACATTTGCTATTACTCCCTTGTGATTGAAGTAAAATATCCAACCCAAAGGGTAAATGTGACCCATCTCGGTCTCAGGGATCTGAATTTCTACACACGCATTGACATCAGCACTCAGACACAAGGACCCTGCCTATTAAATAAAAAAGCAGTAAACACCAGCGTTCTGTTTCAGACCTCGTAACTAAGATGTCCATGTGTAAACTGACCCTTGAGTAAGTTTGCCAATGATGACGTTACCCACATATTAGCACAGGAGATAGTTGTTTGTCTACAATAACTGGACACCTAGCTCTTTGACACAACCCCCCCACATGCAGAACATATTCATGGTGCACTTAATAACAAAAGTCACATGTTTCAATCATATAACTTAAATCTTCGAGAAACTATCAGTATTTTGGTAAAATTACAATTTTGCATTACATACACACATAGTAACAAAATGTTCTGCATCTGAAATGTGCATAAAAATTATATTGTCTTTTCCACTACCAAGAATCAGCCACACCTAAGGTAATTATTAGCAGGAACTTCACTCAATCAGTTGGTCTTGGGGTCAGCAGTGAGGCAACCATATAACTTCACTAGAGACGTCGGCTTTCACAATAAATGCCAGTAGCAGCTATTTATTTGTTTACAATTTGAACATTTTCAACAATCACATTGTGAACATTATTAATTTTCGTGCTTATTAAAATAAAAGCAATTTCGCAGGACATATACCTTCAGTGTATTTATTCTAGTACAACAAAACCAGCCTTAGTGATCATCTGTCCATAATGAATACCTGCCTATGATTCATGAACACTTCTGAAAGTCCCAAATGACCAGTTTGCAGTCCCACCAATGTCCACTAACGGAGTACGGACAGGTTTTACTTTCATTACATACTACAAAATGGGGAACAGGCAGCCTTTTATTTACCCCGGTAATCAAGTAAGCCTCAGTTTATTTAGTCAAGTACTTAACAAACATCACACAATTCACCACACTTACATTCTACAGTAAGCCAATACAAACTACCAGAAACACCACAAAAGGCAGCACAAATGGATTCTTGTTTTTTCTTCTATATCTACACAAATGGTCCACTTTAATATAATATCATATTCACACAAAACACATACACTGGCGGCGAACAATATAAAGTCGTTATAAAGCTGAACCACACAATGACTGCCTCTTGTTAATTCACAGCCGAATTGGACTGGCTTGACCAAGTCATAATAAAAGCAACGTGGATCAATACTGATCAATAAATGATACATAGGCGAACGTGTACAGTGTGTACGGCCACCAACAGGGCATGACATCAATAGTGACAAGTGACTAACGAGGCTACATCAAGTGCCTTCAGTGCGTGCTGTAGAGAGGCTAAGGCGTAGGTAGACTCACGGCGCAGTTATGTATGCACAGCGCAAACAAAACTAATTAATAACTACTTAATAACTACTTCTATTCTAGTTGGAACGAAACTGATTTCTGGGTGCCTGTATATGATATTACTCCATGGAGCAACATACCAAACGCAGTAGTTTTCACCATTACATATATTTGTTTTTAAACTTGTTCCTGCAACACAACAACAGCAAAGTAACACCACAGTGACGCACCTCTGGAGAGTAGAAAAGTATTTTGGTATGAGGAGCAAACACATATCAAAATAACTATATTTGTGTTGTTTCAATATATCACCAAATGGTAGATCAGAGGCCAATTGTCCTAGAAGCAAATGAACTGCACCATATAAGAAGTTACCTTTACTTTTTACTTTTATTGCATGCGTCTCTCTTCAGGGACCCTTCTTAGATGAGTCCTCAAACAACTTTGTTTCCGGCACTTTTCCCACATTTATGTTCAGTTCTACTTAGTTCTCCAGATTGCTATTACATCCAAGATATAAGACTCAGAGGTGTAAAGGTAAGTTCTTATATAGCGCAGTATCCAGTCGACAGAACTGCTCAAATCACTTTACACTTTACTCCCTGGCAGACCTGTTCAATTGAACACCATCTCAACTTCTCTGGAAAGCATTCAACCATCCTGCAATTACTCTGCGAAGACTATTTATACACAAATATCTACCACTGTCTACAGTAAGGTACTCATTCATAGTCTGGGTGAACTGGAGTAACATGGAGTAACATGGAGTGAACAAACTTGCCCAAAATTTGACATGGGAACTAGAGGATCCGAAGCTGGAATCTCTCAACTGAGAGTCTGACAATCTAACTGCTACACCACCACTCTACTCTCTACCAGTTAGACCACCAAACTTACAATCCAACTGCTACACACCACTCTACTCTCTAGCAGTTAGTCCACCAAACTTACAATCCAACTGCTACACACCACTCTACTCTCTACCAGTTAGACCACCAAACTTACAATCCAACTGCTACACACCACTCTACTCTCTAGCAGTTAGTCCACCAAACTTACAATCCAACTGCTACACACCACTCTACTCTCTAGCAGTTAGACCACCAAACTTACAATCCAACTGCTACACACCACTCTACTCTCTAGCAGTTAGACCACCAAACTTACAATCCAACTGCTACACACCACTCTACTCTCTAGCAGTTAGACCACCAAACTTACAATCCAACTGCTACACACCACTCTACTCTCTAGCAGTTAGTCCACCAAACTTACAATCCAACTGCTACACACCACTCTACTCTCTACCAGTTAGACCACCAAACTTACAATCCAACTGCTACACACCACTCTACTCTCTAGCAGTTAGTCCACCAAACTTACAATCCAACTGCTACACACCACTCTACTCTCTAGCAGTTAGACCACCAAACTTACAATCCAACTGCTACACCACCACTCTACTCTCTAGCAGTTAGACCACCAAACTTACAATCCAACTGCTACACACCACTCTACTCTCTAGCAGTTAGACCACCAAACTTACAATCCAACTGCTACACACCACTCTACTCTCTAGCAGTTAGACCACCAAACTTACAATCCAACTGCTACACACCACTCTACTCTCTAGCAGTTAGACCACCAAACTTACAATCCAACTGCTACACACCACTCTACTCTCTAGCAGTTAGACCACCAAACTTACAATCTAACTGCTACACACCACTCTACTCTCTAGCAGTTAGACCACCAAACTTACAACTCAATTGCTACACCACCACTCTACTCTCTAGCAGTTAGACCACCAAACTTACAATCTAACTGCTACACACCACTCTACTCTCTAGCAGTTAGACCACCAAACTTACAATCCAACTGCTACACACCACTCTACTCTCTAGCAGTTAGACCACCAAACTTACAATCCAACTGCTACACATCACTCTACTCTCTAGTAGTTAGACCACTAAACTTACAATCCAACTGCTACACACCACTCTACTCTCTAGCAGTTAGACCACCAAACTTACAATCCAACTGCTACACACCACTCTACTCTCTAGCAGTTAGACCACCAAACTTACAATCTAACTGCTACACCACCACTCTACTCTCTAGCAGTTAGACCACCAAACTTACAATCTAACTGCTACACACCACTCTACTCTCTAGCAGTTAGACCACCAAACTTACAACTCAATTGCTACACCACCACTCTACTCTCTAGCAGTTAGACCACCAAACTTACAATCTAACTGCTACACCACCACTCTACTCTCTAGCAGTTAGACCACCAAACTTACAATCCAACTGCTACACACCACTCTACTCTCTAGCAGTTAGACCACCAAACTTACAATCCAACTGCTACACATCATTCTACTCTCTAGCAGTTAGACCACCAAACTTACAATCCAATTGCTACACACCATTCTACTCTCTAGCAGTTAGACCACCAAACTTACAACCCAATTGCTACACCACCACTCTACTCTCTAGCAGTTAGACCACCAAACTTACAATCCAACTGCTACACATCACTCTACTCTCTAACAGTTAGACCACCAAACTTACAACTCAAATGCTACACACCACTCTACTCTACTCTGTAGCAGTTAGACCACCAAACTTACAACCCAACTGCTACACACCACTCTACTCTCTCGCAGTTAGACCACCAAACTTACAATCCAACTGCTACACATCACTCTACTCTCTAACAGTTAGACCACCAAACTTACAACTCAATTGCTACACACCACTCTACTCTGTAGCAGTTAGACCACCAAACTTACAACCCAACTGCTACACACCACTCTACTCTCTAGCAGTTAGACCACCAAACTTACAATCCAACTGCTACACATCACTCTACTCTCTAACAGTTAGACCACCAAACTTACAACTCAATTGCTACACCACCACTCTACTCTCTAGCAGTTAGACCACTAAACTTACAATCTAACTGCTACACACCACTCTACTCTTTAGCAGTTAGACCACCAAACTTACAATATAACTGCTACACACCACTCTGCTCTCTAGCAGTTAGACCACCAAACTTACAATCTAACTGCTACACCATCACTCTACTCTCTAGCAGTTAGACCACTAAACTTACAATCTAACTGCTACACACCACTCTACTCTCTAGCAGTTAGACCACCAAACTTACAATCTAACTGCTACACCATCACTCTACTCTCTAGCAGTTAGACCACCAAACATACAACTCAACTGCTACACCACCACTCTACTCTCTAGCAGTTAGACCACCAAACTTACAATCTAACTGCTACACCATCACTCTACTCACTAGCAGTTAGACCACCAAACTTACAACTCAATTGCTACACCACCACTCTACTCTCTAGCAGTTAGACCACCAAACTTACAATCTAACTGCTACACACCACTCTACTCTCTAGCAGTTAGACCACCAAACTTACAATCCAACTGCTACACACCACTCTACTCTCTAGCAGTTAGACCACCAAACTTACAATCCAACTGCTACACACCACTCTACTCTCTAGCAGTTAGACCACCACACTTACAATCCAATTGCAACACACCACTCTACTCTCTAGCAGTTAGACCACCAAACTTACAATCTAACTGCTACACACCACTCTACTCTCTAGCAGTTAGACCACCAAACTTCCAACCCAATTGCTACACCACCACTCTACTCTCTAGCAGTTAGACCACCAAACTTACAATCTAACTGCTACACACCACTCTACTCTCTAGCAGTTAGACCACCAAACTTACAATCAAACTGCTACACACCACTCTATTCTCTAGCAGTTAGACCACCAAACTTACAATCCAACTGCTACACATCACTCTACTCTCTAGCAGTTAGACCACTAAACTTACAATCCAACTGCTACACACCTCTCTACTCTCTAGCAGTTAGACCACCAAACTTACAATCCGATTGCTACACACCACTCTACTCTCTAGCAGTTAGACCACCAAACTTACAATCTAACTGCTACACACCACTCTACTCTCTAGCAGTTAGACCACCAAACTTACAATCAAACTGCTACACACCACTCTACTCTCTAGCAGTTAGACCACCAAACTTACAACTCAATTGCCACACCACCACGCTACTCTCTAGCAGTTAGACCACCAAACTTACAATCTAACTGCTACACACCACTCTACTCTCTAGCAGTTAGACCACCAAATTACAATCCAACTGCTACACACCTCTCTACTCTCTAGCAGTTAGACCACCAAACTTACAATCCAACTGCTACACACCACTCTACTCTCTAGCAGTTAGACCACCAAACTTACAATCTAACTGCTACACACCACTCTACTCTCTAGCAGTTAGACCACAAAACTTACAACCCAATTGCTACACCACCACTCTACTCTCTAGCAGTTAGACCACCAAACTTACAATCCAACTGCTACACATCACTCTACTCTCTAACAGTTAGACCACCAAACTTACAACTCAATTGCTACACACTACTCTACTCTGTAGCAGTTAGACCACCAAACTTACAACCCAACTGCTACACACCACTCTACTCTCTCGCAGTTAGACCACCAAACTTACAATCCAACTGCTACACATCACTCTACTCTCTAACAGTTAGACCACCAAACTTACAACTCAATTGCTACACACCACTCTACTCTGTAGCAGTTAGACCACCAAACTTACAACCCAATTGCTACACACCACTCTACTCTCTAGCAGTTTGACCACCAAACTTACAATCCAACTGCTACACATCACTCTACTCTCTAACAGTTAGACCACCAAACTTACAACTCAATTGCTACACCACCACTCTACTCTCTAGCAGTTAGACCACTAAACTTACAATCTAACTGCTACACACCACTCTACTCTTTAGCAGTTAGACCACCAAACATACAATATAACTGCTACACACCACTCTGCTCTCTAGCAGTTAGACCACCAAACTTACAATCTAACTGCTACACCATCACTCTACTCTCTAGCAGTTAGACCACTAAACTTACAATCTAACTGCTACACACCACTCTACTCTCTAGCAGTTAGACCACCAAACTTACAATCTAACTGCTACACCATCACTCTACTCTCTAGCAGTTAGACCACCAAACATACAACTCAACTGCTACACCACCACTCTACTCTCTAGCAGTTAGACCACCAAACTTACAATCTAACTGCTACACCATCACTCTACTCACTAGCAGTTAGACCACCAAACTTACAACTCAATTGCTACACCACCACTCTACTCTCTAGCAGTTAGACCACCAAACTTACAATCTAACTGCTACACACCACTCTACTCTCTAGCAGTTAGACCACCAAACTTACAATCCAACTGCTACACACCACTCTACTCTCTAGCAGTTAGACCACCAAACTTACAATCCAACTGCTACACACCACTCTACTCTCTAGCAGTTAGACCACCACAATTACAATCCAATTGCAACACACCACTCTACTCTCTAGCAGTTAGACCACCAAACTTACAATCTAACTGCTACACACCACTCTACTCTCTAGCAGTTAGACCACCAAACTTCCAACCCAATTGCTACACCACCACTCTACTCTCTAGCAGTTAGACCACCAAACTTACAATCTAACTGCTACACACCACTCTACTCTCTAGCAGTTAGACCACCAAACTTACAATCAAACTGCTACACACCACTCTATTCTCTAGCAGTTAGACCACCAAACTTACAATCCAACTGCTACACATCACTCTACTCTCTAGCAGTTAGACCACTAAACTTACAATCCAACTGCTACACACCACTCTACTCTCTAGCAGTTAGACCACCAAACTTACAATCCGATTGCTACACACCACTCTACTCTCTAGCAGTTAGACCACCAAACTTACAATCTAACTGCTACACACCACTCTACTCTCTAGCAGTTAGACCACCAAACTTACAATCAAACTGCTACACACCACTCTACTCTCTAGCAGTTAGACCACCAAACTTACAACTCAATTGCCACACCACCACGCTACTCTCTAGCAGTTAGACCACCAAACTTACAATCTAACTGCTACACACCACTCTACTCTCTAGCAGTTAGACCACCAAATTACAATCCAACTGCTGCACACCTCTCTACTCTCTAGCAGTTAGACCACCAAACTTACAATCCAACTGCTACACATCACTCTACTCTCTAGCAGGTAGACCACCAAACTTACAATCTAACTGCTACACACCACTCTACTCTCTAGCAGTTAGACCACAAAACTTACAACCCAATTGCTACACCACCACTCTACTCTCTAGCAGTTAGACCACCAAACTTACAATCCAACTGCTACACATCACTCTACTCTCTAACAGTTAGACCACCAAACTTACAACTCAATTGCTACACACTACTCTACTCTGTAGCAGTTAGACCACCAAACTTACAACCCAACTGCTACACACCACTCTACTCTCTAGCAGTTAGACCACCAAACTTACAATCCAACTGCTACACATCACTCTACTCTCTAATAGTTAGACCACCAAACTTACAACTCAATCGCTACACCACCACTCTACTCTCTAGCAGTTAGACCACCAAACTTACAACTCAATTGCTACACCACCACTCTACTCTCTAGCAGTTAGACCACCAAACTTACAATCTAACTGCTACACCACCACTCTACTCTCTAGCAGTTAGACCACAAAACTTACAACCCAATTGCTACACCACCACTCTACTCTCTAGCAGTTAGACCACCAAACTTACAATCCAACTGCTACACATCACTCTACTCTCTAACAGTTAGACCACCAAACTTACAACTCAATTGCTACACACTACTCTACTCTGTAGCAGTTAGACCACCAAACTTACAACCCAACTGCTACACACCACTCTACTCTCTCGCAGTTAGACCACCAAACTTACAATCCAACTGCTACACATCACTCTACTCTCTAACAGTTAGACCACCAAACTTACAACTCAATTGCTACACACCACTCTACTCTGTAGCAGTTAGACCACCAAACTTACAACCCAACTGCTACACACCACTCTACTCTCTAGCAGTTTGACCACCAAACTTACAATCCAACTGCTACACATCACTCTACTCTCTAACAGTTAGACCACCAAACTTACAACTCAATTGCTACACCACCACTCTACTCTCTAGCAGTTAGACCACTAAACTTACAATCTAACTGCTACACACCACTCTACTCTTTAGCAGTTAGACCACCAAACTTACAATATAACTGCTACACACCACTCTGCTCTCTAGCAGTTAGACCACCAAACTTACAATCTAACTGCTACACCATCACTCTACTCTCTAGCAGTTAGACCACTAAACTTACAATCTAACTGCTACACACCACTCTACTCTCTAGCAGTTAGACCACCAAACTTACAATCTAACTGCTACACCATCACTCTACTCTCTAGCAGTTAGACCACCAAACATACAACTCAACTGCTACACCACCACTCTACTCTCTAGCAGTTAGACCACCAAACTTACAATCTAACTGCTACACCATCACTCTACTCACTAGCAGTTAGACCACCAAACTTACAACTCAATTGCTACACCACCACTCTACTCTCTAGCAGTTAGACCACCAAACTTACAATCTAACTGCTACACACCACTCTACTCTCTAGCAGTTAGACCACCAAACTTACAATCCAACTGCTACACACCACTCTACTCTCTAGCAGTTAGACCACCAAACTTACAATCCAACTGCTACACACCACTCTACTCTCTAGCAGTTAGACCACCACACTTACAATCCAATTGCAACACACCACTCTACTCTCTAGCAGTTAGACCACCAAACTTACAATCTAACTGCTACACACCACTCTACTCTCTAGCAGTTAGACCACCAAACTTCCAACCCAATTGCTACACCACCACTCTACTCTCTAGCAGTTAGACCACCAAACTTACAATCTAACTGCTACACACCACTCTACTCTCTAGCAGTTAGACCACCAAACTTACAATCAAACTGCTACACACCACTCTATTCTCTAGCAGTTAGACCACCAAACTTACAATCCAACTGCTACACATCACTCTACTCTCTAGCAGTTAGACCACTAAACTTACAATCCAACTGCTACACACCTCTCTACTCTCTAGCAGTTAGACCACCAAACTTACAATCCGATTGCTACACACCACTCTACTCTCTAGCAGTTAGACCACCAAACTTACAATCTAACTGCTACACACCACTCTACTCTCTAGCAGTTAGACCACCAAACTTACAATCTAACTGCTACACACCACTCTACTCTCTAGCAGTTAGACCACCAAACTTACAACTCAATTGCTACACCACCACTCTACTCTCTAGCAGTTAGACCACCAAACTTACAATCTAACTGCTACACCACCACTCTACTCTCTAGCAGTTAGACCACCAAATTACAATCCAACTGCTGCACACCTCTCTACTCTCTAGCAGTTAGACCACCAAACTTACAATCCAACTGCTACACATCACTCTACTCTCTAGCAGTTAGACCACCAAACTTACAATCCAATTGCTACACACCACTCTACTCTCTAGCAGTTATACCACCAAACTTACAATCTAACTGCTACACACCACTCTACTCTCTAGCAGTTAGACCACAAAACTTACAACCCAATTGCTACACCACCACTCTACTCTCTAGCAGTTAGACCACCAAACTTACAATCCAACTGCTACACATCACTCTACTCTCTAACAGTTAGACCACCAAACTTACAACTCAATTGCTACACACTACTCTACTCTGTAGCAGTTAGACCACCAAACTTACAACCGAACTGCTACACACCACTCTACTCTCTAGCAGTTAGACCACCAAACTTACAATCCAACTGCTACACATCACTCTACTCTCTAACAGTTAGACCACCAAACTTACAACTCAATCGCTACACCACCACTCTACTCTCTAGCAGTTAGACCACCAAACTTACAACTCAATTGCTACACCACCACTCTACTCTCTAGCAGTTAGACCACCAAACTTACAATCTAACTGCT
>CM034542.1:3301462-3462273 GCA_020002185.1 Paraescarpia echinospica | reverse complement strand
GCAACTAGTGAAATGGGGTGGCTGCACCTGTTTATGTAGCTCGCAACTAGTGAAATGGGGTGGCTGCACCTGTTTATGTAGCTCGCAACTAGTGAAATGGGGTGGCTGCACCTGTTTATGTAGCTCGCAACTAGTGAAGTGGGGTGGCTGCACCTGTTTATGTAGCTCACAACTAGTGAAATGGGGTGGCTGCAACTGTTTACGTAGCTCGCAACTAGTGAAATGAGGTGGCTGCAACTGTTTATGTAGCTCGCAACTAGTGAAGTGGGGTGGCTGCACCTGTTTATGTAGCTCACAACTAGTGAAATGGGGTGGCTGCACCTGTTTATGTAGCTCGCAACTAGTGAAATGAGGTGGCTGCAACTGTTTACGTAGCTCGCAACTAGTGAAATGGGGTGGTTGTAACTGTTTATGTAGCATGCAACTAGTGAAATGGGGTGGTTGCAACTGTTTATGTAGCATGCAACTAGTGAAATGGGGTGGTTGCAACTGTTTATGTAGCATGCAACTAGTGAAATGGGGTGGCTGCAACTGTTTATGTAGGATGCAACTAGTGAAATGGGGTGGCTGCAACTGTTTATGTAGCTCACAACTAGTGAAATGGGGTGGCTGCACCTGTTTATGTAGCATGCAACTAGTGAAATGGGGTGGCTGCAACTGTTTATGTAGCTGCAACTAGTGAAATGGGGTGGCTGCAACTGTTTATGTAGCTCACAACTAGTGAAATGGGGTGGCTGCACCTGTTTATGTAGCTCACAACTAGTGAAATGGGGTGGCTGCACCTGTTTATGTAGCTCACAACTAGTGAAATGGGGTGGCTGCAACTGTTTATGTAGCATGCAACTAGTGAAATGGGGTGGCTGCAACTGTTTACGTAGAATGCAACTAGTGAAATGGGGTGGCTGCAACTGTTTATGTAGCTCACAACTAGTGAAATGGGGTGGCTGCAACTGTTTCTGTAGCTCACAACTAGTGAAATGGGGTGGCTGCAACTGTTTATGTAGCATGCAACTAGTGAAATGGGGTGGCTGCAACTGTTTATGTAGCTCACAACTAGTGAAATGGGGTGGCTGCAACTGTTTATGTAGCATGCAACTAGTGAAATGGGGTGGCTGCAACTGTTTATGTAGCATGCAACTAGTGAAATGGGGTGGCTGCAACTGTTTATGTAGCTCACAACTAGTGAAATGGGGTGGCTGCAACTGTTTATGTAGCATGCAACTAGTGAAATGGGGTGGCTGCAACTGTTTATGTAGCTCACAACTAGTGAAATGGGGTGGCTGCAACTGTTTACGTAGCATGCAACTAGTGAAATGGGGTGGCTGCAACTGTTTATGTAGCTTGCAACTAGTGAAATGGGGTGGCTGCAACTGTTTATGTAGCATGCAACTAGTGAAATGGGGTGGCTGCAACTGTTTATGTAGCTCACAACTAGTGAAATGGGGTGGCTGCAACTGTTTATGTAGCATGCAACTAGTGAAATGGGGTGGCTGCAACTGTTTATGTAGCATGCAACTAGTGAAATGGGGTGGCTGCAACTGTTTATGTAGCTACAACTAGTGAAATGGGGTGGCTGCAACTGTTTACGTAGCATGCAACTAGTGAAATGGGGTGGCTGCAACTGTTTATGTAGCATGCAACTAGTGAAATGGGGTGGCTGCAACTGTTTATGTAGCATGCAACTAGTGAAATGGGGTGGCTGCAACTGTTTCTGTAGCATGCAACTAGTGAAATGGGGTGGCTGCAACTGTTTACGTAGCATGCAACTAGTGAAATGGGGTGGCTGCAACTGTTTATGTAGCATGCAACTAGTGAAATGGGGTGGCTGCAACTGTTTCTGTAGCATGCAACTAGTGAAATGGGGTGGCTGCAACTGTTTACGTAGCATGCAACTAGTGAAATGGGGTGGCTGCAACTGTTTCTGTAGCATGCAACTAGTGAAATGGGGTGGCTGCAACTGTTTATGTAGCATGCAACTAGTGAAATGGGGTGGTTGCAACTGTTTATGTAGCATGCAACTAGTGAAATAGGGTGGCCGCAACTGTTTATGTAGGATGCAACTAGTGAAATGGGGTGGCTGCAACTGTTTATGTAGCTCGCAACTAGTGAAATGGGGTGATTGCAACTGTTTATGTAGGATGCAACTAGTGAAATGGGGTGGCTGCAACTGTTTCTGTAGCATGCAACTAGTGAAATGGGGTGGCTGCAACTGTTTATGTAGCATGCAACTAGTGAAATGGGGTGGCTGCAACTGTTTCTGTAGCAAGCAACTAGTGAAATGGGGTGGCTGCAACTGTTTATGTAGCATGCAACTAGTGAAATGGGGTGGTTGCAACTGTTTATGTAGCATGCAACTAGTGAAATAGGGTGGCTGCAACTGTTTATGTAGGATACAACTAGTGAAATGGGGTGGCTGCAACTGTTTATGTAGCTCGCAACTAGTGAAATGGGGTGACTGTTTACGTAGGATGCAACTAGTGAAATGGGGTGACTGCAACTGTTTACGTAGGATGCAACTAGTGAAATGGGGTGGCTGCAACTGTTTACGTAGGATGCAACTAGTGAAATGGGGTGGCTGCAACTGTTTCTGTAGAAGTAGTGTTGGCGACAAACTTGACTACTATAATACATGCAAGGCAATTTTGTACAGAGTTGATCTAAGTCTATTTTAGCAAAGTTGTTTAACAGTGAGTTGCACTAGTCAATTTAGTTTATTACTAAAGCTTAAATCTAATTACATATTGTAAGAAATTCGCTTGTGAATTTGTTCTTATATTGGTACAACATCTCTAGCTTTAATTTACAGAAGTCGTTAACCTGAAGCTATTGCAATTGAATGCAACCTTTATATACGTAATATTATGTATGTGGGAGTAACCTATATGAGTTTGATTTAATTGGCTACCAGCTCGATAAGTTATACTTCTCTGGTAGCCTCCTCATCTGTGTTACATTGCTCTTGAATTGTGCTGTATATTATCTGGATGAGGAAATAAATTTACTTTACTTTACTTTACTTTATATAACTTTAGTCATAATTAAGCTATATGATGCAGAATTCGATGATGATAACATTATATACCACATACCTGCTGTCTTGTATTGACAAATTCCTCGATGGGAGCCACGTTGTCATAGTAACATGCGTACTGGTCCTCTTCTCCCGTTTCAAAACTGGCACAAGAAATGGAACATCGTCAAACACATTTCAAGACCTACTTCCAACAGCACAATAACTAAGTAACAAAGTGGCCTACCTGTAAACATTAGAACAACTGATACATATATTCAGCAATTTTGCATTGTGTAATTTTACTAATACAATTACAAGGCACTCACAATCTAAAAATGCAATATGGAATTCATATTCACAATTTAAATAATATGTCATATTTTCTCATTTCCACATATGTTGCTCTCTTTACATTGATGTATGTGCAACTTACACCAGGGTAGGCCTATCACAGTTTAAATTAGCAATGGCATATCATATTTATAGGGTTTTCTGAGCTGCAATCTGGTTAATCACAATAGTATAATAACAGTTTATTATGATATATATATATATGTGTGTGTGTGTATACTGTATATATAAAATGTATATATTGAGAGATATAAACCTATAACAGCAGCATAAACAGACAAAATATGTATACAGTGCTGCATTAGGCAGACTGTTGTTTTTAAGCAGACCAAAACTGGTCTGCTTTAAGTTTTGACCCTTGGTTGTGTGGCTAATGTTTTATTTTTAAATTTGTACTGTTAGCAGATGTAGTATAATCAGAAATATAATGATATGAATACTTACTTGCACCAAAAGAAATATTTTGCAGATTTTCAGAATGTTGTTTTCTGAGGTTGTATACCTTATCTCTCATAATGGAGAGTGGTCTGCGTATGCAGCCTTTAGGAATACACTGTATATATATATACCTATATATATATATTTTATTTATTATTATTATACCTTGTATTAACTTTACTGAAAAATACAATGATTTTTCTGGGATAAACTGGGATGTCACATTTGGAATTTCACTTGTATCTATCTTGCTGCATTGGGGGATGGGATACGGAAATAAGGCCCCCCTGGAATATAGCCCCTGGAAAAAAGCCCCCCCCCCCCCAGAAAAATGCCCTTGACTTGATCAATTTTATACTGGATGGTGTAAAAATGAGTCTATGTAGTTCCTTGGAGCTAAAGCTTGTGAGAGAGTATTAACTGCTTTCGTTTTGTGCTCAACAATGCAACTCATCCTTTCACTCCATTTAAGATAACTGCAATCCTGGAAGTCCATTTTTCTCACCATGTCCCTTGTGCACTAACTTGAGGTGTGACATGCATTGTACACAGCAGTTACTGACAGGCTTTGTATGTATGTCCTCCTGAATGTTTCAAATAAATTGTACATAATGATTTAAGTAGAAAATTTAGAAATTTTGATTTTTTCGTGTTAGACAGAGACTCTAGTGAGATACTTTTATTAGTCAGAAACTCGCCTTACTCAGAGTTTTTATTATTTGCTTTATTCACTGTGCACTGCCTTGAATGACCGAAATAAAACGACGGAAGAGATTTTATTCTTTGCTTTACTTATTTATGGAGGGATTTTTTCTAGGGGTCTTTATTCCGAGGGGGCTTATTTCCATATTTTGTTATATTACAGTGGTGGAAAATACCCTTAACCCCAGGGAATGTGGCTTTCAATTATATAATGGTCAATCTGCAAGGCTGATCTGATGTTCAGAATAGAATTACTCACGTGTGCCTTCGCACTAAACGCTGGTACATGAAGGCATTCAAGCGTGACGGTGTGTAGTTGCCCTTCAATGCCAGTTTTGCAGACATTTGTGCCGCATGGGAACCAACAGCTGCAACGTTCATTCCTGTCAAACAAAATGATGCACACAAGTTGTGAAATCTTGCTACAGCTCTTAAACATAATCTTCCACTCAAAGCCAAAAGGTTCAATTTAGTTGAAAAAGTAGTTAAAAAAAACCAAAACCATTTTCACCTATCCCAACTGTGTTTTCATCAGTTCCAATCACTTTTAAAAACCAACACCAATTCCAGAATTGGCCTTTCGATTCCAGTTACAACATAACTGATTCCAAGTCTGGTATTAAAAAGTATCCTCCATACTAAAATTATTTATTGAACTAACTTATTTCATTGTTTATATATATTTAACTTACATCTGTTAAACACATTTTTTTAAACTTCTCAAATAATTTTTTATTTTACATGGATACATGACATATTACAACTGTATAAACATATAATTATAATACAGAAATTGTATGTACATTTGTATGTCTGCATGTCTGTACGTATGAATGTATATATGCGGGTACACTAACGTTTTCCTATTACACAGCTTGAACCTCGAGTGCCAAACTTTCAGGGATTAATCTACAACCCCACGAATAGGACGTAAGACCTATATATTTTCAAAATACCCTACATATGTCAAGATTCTCATGTTTACGGGGTAAACCAGTTGTTCGGAATATGAAATGTAATGTGCGCGTAACACATAAAACAACGTAACTAACAATTGCAGGGTATATTTCGGTAAGCCAAAGGCTTCCTTGTCCGCATGTCATCTGTAGCTTGTGGCTCTGGATGGCAATGTTGTTAAATCTTGTTAAAATCAGGATACACATGTGCGTTGCAAATACTTCGAGAAAAGGGCCCCTTAAAGTAATTTATTTAATTAACTTTCTCAAGAAACACAAATTAATTTAGCTGAATTAATTAACTTTTCTGGACGTTGTAATTCAATTAATTTAGTTTCCAAGTTAATTGTCCCATGCCTGATGTCTACCCTCATGCCAATAGTATAGCAATATGAACATTATTTGACAATTCTACACTATCATGACTATGGCCTATCGATTGACATGAACTTCACTTTCTCTCCGACCTTCATCATTTTGAACAAACAACGAATATCTGCGACCGCATTATGGTGCTTATGCAACGATGTTGTGTGTTTTCTAACATGTGGTAAATACTACTATCACGACTATAAAAAACCACAGCATCCCATCAGGGATGTTTGGTAATAATAATAATAACACAGACACAGCCAACCTTTCTCAGCGACTTGGCGGTCTCGGGTGATGGGTTTGCTCTGAGAGCGCACCAGCAGGGCTTTTGCTCCATCCAGGTCCGTATACTCAATCTGGAGCTGAAATGGCAACTCAGCCAGCTTGACTTCTTGCTTCTTCTCACTCTCCTGTGAGGCAGCTGTAGCTGAGGCAGCTGCATCAGAGCCAGTTGTAGTTGTGGCAGCGGCGGCAGCTGTAGCGGGTGTCAGCCCATCATCTGGTGTCTGGGTGTCCACTTGTTCCGCGTCGCCCTGGGGGCCTGGTTCCACTTCTCCAATGTCATCTTCAAATAAACAAATTGTAGAATTTGTAAGGTGCCATTCCAATAGTCGCAGCTCAAAACGTGGAGTAAAATATTTAAAAACAGGTGGTTCTTAAAATGACCTTGTCGATTCCTCGTTCTTAGTGTAATGTTGTTAATAGTAGAGTAAATATGTTGAAGGAATACTTCCAGACAAACTGCTGTAGAAAGAAATTAGGTGACTGGGACACAAGAATGTAGAATGTGACTGGGTGACTGAGACAGGAGGCTGCAGAATGTGTCTGTGTAATTGAGACACAAGGCTGTAGAATGTGTCTGTGTAACTGAGACACAAAGGCTGTAGAATGTGTCTGTGTAACTGAGACACAAGGCTGTATAATGTGACTGGGTGACTGAGACAGGAGGCTGTAGAATGTGTCTGTGTAACTGAGACACAAGGCTGTAGAGAATGTGACTGGGTGACTGAGACAGGAGGCTGTAGAATGAGTCTGTGTAACTGAGAAACAAGGCTGTAGAATGTGACTGGGTGACTGAGACAGGAGGCTGTAGAACGGGACTGGACGATTGAGACACAAGGCTGTAGAATGTGACTGGGTGACTGAGACAGCAGGCTGTAGAACGGGACTGGGTGATTGAGACACGAGGCTGTAGAATGGGACTGGGTGATTGAGACATGAGGCTGTAGAATGTGACTGGGTGATTGAGACACAACGATGTAGAATGTTACTGGGTGACTGAGA
This sequence comes from Paraescarpia echinospica, assembly GCA_020002185.1. NCBI lineage: Eukaryota > Metazoa > Annelida > Polychaeta > Sabellida > Siboglinidae > Paraescarpia > Paraescarpia echinospica. The sequence goes on along the minus strand of CM034542.1, from coordinate 3,455,157 downwards.
CACAAGGATGTAGAATGTTACTGGGTGACTGAGACAGGAGGCTGTAGTACAGGACTGGGTGATTGCGACACGAGGCTGTAGAATGTGTCTGGGTGACTGAGACAGCAGGCTGTAGAATGTGACTGGGTGAGGGAGACAGGAGGCTGTAGAATGTGTCTGGATGACTGAGACACAAGGTTGTAGAATGTGTCTGGGTGACTGAGACACGAGGCTGTAGAATATGACTGGGTGAGGGAGACAGGAGGCTATAGAATGTGTCTGGGTGAGTGAGACATAAGGGTGTAGAATGTGACAGGGTGAGTGAGACAGAAGGCTGTAGAATGTGTATGGGTGAGTGAGACAGGAGGCTGTAGAATGTGTCTAGGTGAGTGATACATGAGGCTATAGAATGTGTCTGGGTAAGTGATACACGAGGCTGTAGAATGTGATTGGGTGAGTGAGACATGAGGCTATAGAATGTGTCTGGGTGAGTGAGACATGAGGGGGTAGAATGTGACAGGGTGAGTGAGACAGAAGGCTGTAGAATGTGTCTGGGTGAGTGAGACAGGAGACTGTAGAATGTGTCTGGGTGAGTGAGACAGGAGGCTGTAGAATGTGTCTGGGTGAGTGAGACAGGAGGCTGTAGAATGAGACAGGGTGAGTGAGACAGGAGGCTGTAGAATGTGTCTGGGTGACTGAGACATGAGGCTGTAGAATGTGTCTGGGTGAGTGAGACAGGAGGCTGTAGAATGTGTCAGGTGAGTGAGACAGAAGGCTGTAGAATGTGTCTGGGTGAGTGAGACACGAGGCTGTAGAATGTGACTGGGTGAGGGAGACAGGAGGCTGTAGAATGTGTCTGGGTGAGTGAGACATGAGGATGTAGAATGTGACAGGGTGAGTGTGACAGGAGGCTGTAGAATGTGTCTGGGTGAGTGAGACAGGATGCTGTAGAATGTGTCTGGGTGAGTGAGACAGGATGCTGTAGAATGTGTCTGGGTAAGTGAGACAGGAGGTTGTAGAATGTGTCTGGGTGAGTGAGACAGGAGGTTGTAGAATGTGTCTGGGTGAGTGAGACATAAGGGTGTAGAATGTGACAGGGTGAGTGAGACAGAAGACTGTAGAATGTGTCTGGGTGAGTGAGACAGGAGGCTGTAGAATGTGACTGGGTGAGGGAGACAGGATGCTGTAGAATGTGTCTGGGTGAGTGAGACAGGATGCTGTAGAATGTGTCTGGGTGAGTGAGACAGGAGGTTGTAGAATGTGTCTGGGTGAGTGAGACAGAAGACTGTAGAATGTGTCTGGGTGAGTGAGACATGAGGGTGTAGAATGTGACAGGGTGAGTGAGACAGAAGACTGTAGAATGTGTCTGGGTGAGTGAGACAGGAGGCTGTAGAATGAGACTGGGTGAGTGAGACATGAGGGTGTAGAATGTGACTGGGTGAGTGTGACAGGAGGCTGTAGAATGTGTCTGGGTGAGTGAGACATGAGGCTGTAGAATGTGTCTGGGTGAGTGAGACAGGAGGCTATAGAATGTGACTGGGTGACTGAGACAGGAGGCTGTAGAATGTGTCTGGGTGAGTGATACATGAAGGTGTAGAATGTGACTGGGTAAGTGTGACAGGAGGCTGTAGAATGTTTCTGGGTGAGTGAGACAGGAGGCTGTAGAATGTGTCTGGGTGAGTGAGACATGAGGCTGTAGAATGTGTGTGGGTGAGTGAGACAGGAGGCTGTAAAATGTTTCTGGGTGAGTGAGACAGGAGGCTGTAAAATGTGTCTGGGTGAGTGAGACAGGAGGCTGTAGAATGTCTCTGGTTGAATGAGACAGGAGGCTGTAGAATGTGTCTGGGTGAGTGAGACAGGAGGCTGTAGAATGTGTCTGGGTGAGTGAGACAGGAGGCTGTAGAATGTGTCTGGATGAGTGAGACAGGAGGTTGTAGAATGTGTCTGGGTGAGTGAGACAGGATGCTGTAGAATGTGTATGGGTGAGTGAGACAGGCAGCTGTAGAATGTGTCTGGGTAAGTGAGACAGGAGGCTGTAGAATTTGTCTAGGTGAATGAGACAGGAGGCTGTAGAATGTGTCTGAGTGAGTGAGACAGGATGCTGTAAAATGTGTCTGGGTGACTGAGTCACAATGTTGTAGAATGGGTCTGGGTGACTGAGACAGAGGGCTGTGGAATGGACTGGGCGACTGAGACAGGAGACTGCAGAATGGGACTGGGTGATTGAGACATGAAACTGCATACCGGATCTGGGTGACTGAGACATGAAGCTGTAGAAAGGGACTGGGTGACTGAGACAGGAGACTGTAGAATGGGACTGAGTGACTGAGACATGAAGTTGTAGAATGGGACTGGGTGATAAAGACACAAGGCTGCAGAATGGGAGTGGGTGACTGATGCACAAGCCTGTAGAATGGGACTGGGTAACTAAGACATCAAGCTGTTGAATGAGACTGGGTGATAGAGACGTGAACCTGAAGAATGGGACTGGGTGACGGAGACAGAAAGTTGTAGAATGGGACTGGATGACAGTGACAAATGGTGTAGAATGGGACTTGGTGAATGAGACATGATGCTGTAGAATGAGACCTGGTGACTGAGACAGGAGGCTGTAAAATGTGTCTGGGTGACTGAGACACAATGCTGTAGAATGGGCCTGGGTGACTGAGACAGAGGGCTGTGGAATGACAGAGACGTGAACCTGAAGAATGGGACTGGGTGACGGAGACAGAAAGTTGTAGAATGGAACTGGATGACAGCGACAAATGGTGTAGAATGGGACTTGGTGACTGAGACATGATGCTGTAGAATGGGACCGGGTGACTGAGACAGGAGGCTGTAAAATGTGTCTGGGTGACTGAGACACAATGCTGTAGAATGGGTCTGGGTGACTGAGACAGAGGGCTGTGGAATGGACTGGGCGACTGAGACAGGAGACTGCAGAATGGGACTGGGTGATTGAGACATGAAACTGTATACCGGATCTGGGTGACTGAGACATGAAGCTGTAGAATGGGACTGGGTGACTGAGACAGGAGACTGTAGAATGGGACTGAGTGACTGAGACATGAAGTTGTAGAATGGAACTGGGTGATTGAGACAAGAGGCTGTAGAACGTGACTGGGTGAGTGAGACAGCGGCTGTAGAATGCCACTGGGTGAGTGAGACAGGATGCTGTAGAATGTGTTTGGTTGAGTGAGACAGGATGCTGTAGAATGTGTCTGGGTGAATTAGACAGGTTGCTGTAGAATGTTTCTGGGTGAGTGAGACAGGAGGCGGCTGTAGAATGTGTCTGGGTGAGTGAGACAGGATGCTGTAGAATGTGTCTGGGTGAGTGTGACAGGAGGCTGTAGAATGTGTCTGGGTGAGTGATACATGAGGATATAGAATGTGTCTGGGTGAGTGAGACAGGCGGCTGTAGAATGTGTCTGGGTGAGTGAGACAGGATGCTGTAGAATGTGTCTGGGTGAGTGAGACAGGATGCTGTAGAATGTGTCTGGGTGAGTGAGACATGAGGCTATAGAATGTGACTGGGTGAGTGAGACAGGTGGCTGTAGAATGTGTCTGGGTGAGTGAAACAGGCAGATGTAGAATGTGTCTGGGTGAGTGAGACAGGAGGCTGTAGAATGTGTCTGGGTGAGTGAAACAGGATGATGTAGAATGTGTCTGGGTGAGTGAGACATGAGGCTGCAGAATGTGTCTGGGTGAGTGAGACATGAGGCTGTAGAATGTGTCTGGGTGAGTGAGACAGGATGATGTAGAATGTGTCTGGGTGAGTGAGACATGAGGCTGCAGAATGTGTCTGGGTGAGTGAAACATGAGGCTGTAGAATGTGTTTGGGTGAGTGAGACAGGCGGCTGTAGAATGTGACTGGGTGAGTGAGACAGGAGGCTGTAAAATGTGTCTGGGTGAGTGAGACAGGAGGCTATAGAATGTGTCTGGGTGAGTGAGACATGAAGGTGTAGAATGTGACTGGGTGAGTGAGACATGAGGTTGCAGAATGTGTCTGGGTGAGTGAGACATGAGGCTGTAGAATGTGTCTGGGTTAGTGAGACAGGAGGCTGTAGAATGTGTCTGGGTGAGTGAGACAGGAGGCTGTAGAATGTGTCTGGGTGAGTGAGACATGAGGTTATAGAATGTGTGTGGGTGAGTGAGACAGGAGGCTGTAGAATGTGTCTGGGTGAGTGAGACAGGAGGCTGTAGAATGTGTCTGGGTGAGTGAGACAGGAGGCTGTAGAATGTGTCTGGGTGAGTGAGACAGGAGGCTGTAGAATGTGTCTGGGTGAGTGAGACAGGAGGCTGTAGAATGTGTCTGGGTGAGTGAGACAGGAGGCTGTAGAATGTGTCTGGATGAGTGAGACAGGAGGTTGTAGAATGTGTCTGGGTGAGTGAGACAGGATGCTGTAGAATGTGTATGGGTGAGTGAGACAGGCAGCTGTAGAATGTGTCTGGGTAAGTGAGACAGGAGGCTGTAGAATTTGTCTAGGTGAATGAGACAGGAGGCTGTAGAATGTGTCTGAGTGAGTGAGACAGGATGCTGTAAAATGTGTCTGGGTGACTGAGTCACAATGTTGTAGAATGGGTCTGGGTGACTGAGACAGAGGGCTGTGGAATGGACTGGGCGACTGAGACAGGAGACTGCAGAATGGGACTGGGTGATTGAGACATGAAACTGCATACCGGATCTGGGTGACTGAGACATGAAGCTGTAGAAAGGGACTGGGTGACTGAGACAGGAGACTGTAGAATGGGACTGAGTGACTGAGACATGAAGTTGTAGAATGGGACTGGGTGATAAAGACACAAGGCTGCAGAATGGGAGTGGGTGACTGATGCACAAGCCTGTAGAATGGGACTGGGTAACTAAGACATCAAGCTGTTGAATGAGACTGGGTGATAGAGACGTGAACCTGAAGAATGGGACTGGGTGACGGAGACAGAAAGTTGTAGAATGGGACTGGATGACAGTGACAAATGGTGTAGAATGGGACTTGGTGAATGAGACATGATGCTGTAGAATGAGACCTGGTGACTGAGACAGGAGGCTGTAAAATGTGTCTGGGTGACTGAGACACAATGCTGTAGAATGGGTCTGGGCGACTGAGACAGAGGGCTGTGGAATGACAGAGACGTGAACCTGAAGAATGGGACTGGGTGACAGAGACAGAAAGTTGTAGAATGGAACTGGATGACAGCGACAAATGGTGTAGAATGGGACTTGGTGACTGAGACATGATGCTGTAGAATGGGACCGGGTGACTGAGACAGGAGGCTGTAAAATGTGTCTGGGTGACTGAGACACAATGCTGTAGAATGGGTCTGGGTGACTGAGACAGAGGGCTGTGGAATGGACTGGGCGACTGAGACAGGAGACTGCAGAATGGGACTGGGTGATTGAGACATGAAACTGTATACCGGATCTGGGTGACTGAGACATGAAGCTGTAGAATGGGACTGGGTGACTGAGACAGGAGACTGTAGAATGGGACTGAGTGACTGAGACATGAAGTTGTAGAATGGAACTGGGTGATTGAGACAAGAGGCTGTAGAACGTGACTGGGTGAGTGAGACAGCGGCTGTAGAATGCCACTGGGTGAGTGAGACAGGATGCTGTAGAATGTGTTTGGTTGAGTGAGACAGGATGCTGTAGAATGTGTCTGGGTGAATTAGACAGGATGCTGTAGAATGTTTCTGGGTGAGTGAGACAGGAGGCGGCTGTAGAATGTGTCTGGGTGAGTGAGACAGGATGCTGTAGAATGTGTCTGGGTGAGTGTGACAGGAGGCTGTAGAATGTGTCTGGGTGAGTGATACATGAGGATATAGAATGTGTCTGGGTGAGTGAGACAGGCGGCTGTAGAATGTGTCTGGGTGAGTGAGACAGGATGCTGTAGAATGTGTCTGGGTGAGTGAGACAGGATGCTGTAGAATGTGTCTGGGTGAGTGAGACATGAGGCTATAGAATGTGACTGGGTGAGTGAGACAGGTGGCTGTAGAATGTGTCTGGGTGAGTGAAACAGGCAGATGTAGAATGTGTCTGGGTGAGTGAGACAGGAGGCTGTAGAATGTGTCTGGGTGAGTGAAACAGGATGATGTAGAATGTGTCTGGGTGAGTGAGACATGAGGCTGCAGAATGTGTCTGGGTGAGTGAGACATGAGGCTGCAGAATGTGTCTGGGTGAGTGAGACAGGAGGCTGTAGAATGTGTCTGGGTGAGTGAGACAGGCGGCTGTAGAATGTGTCTGGGTGAGTGAGACATGAGGCTGTAGAATGTTTCTGGGTGAGTGAGACAGGAGGCTGTAGAATGTGTTTGGGTGAGTGAGACAGGCGGCTGTAGAATGTGACTGGGTGACTGAGACAGAGGGCTGTGGAATGGACTGGGCGACTGAGACAGGAGGCTGTAAAATGTGTCTGGGTGAGTGAGACAGGAGGCTAGAGAATGTGTCTGGGTGAGTGAGACATGAAGGTGTAGAATGTGACTGGGTGAGTGAGACATGAGGCTGCAGAATGTGTCTGGGTGAGTGAGAAATGAGGCTGTAGAATGTGTCTGGGTTAGTGAGACAGGAGGCTGTAGAATGTGTCTGGGTGAGTGAGACAGGCGGCTGTAGAATGTGTCTGGGTGAGTGAGACAGGAGGCTGTAGAATGTGTCTGGGTGAGTGTGACAGGAGGCTATAGAATGTGTCAGGGTGAGTGAGACAGGAGGCTGTAGAATGTGTCTGGGTGAGTGAGACAGGAGGCTATAGAATGTGTCAGGGTGAGTCAGACAGGAGGCTGTAGAATGTGTCTGGGTGAGTGTGACAGGAGGCTGTAGAATGTGTCTGGGTGAGTGAGACAGGAGGCTATAGAATGTGTCCGGGTGAGTGAAACAGGTGGCTGTAGAATGTGTCTGGGTGAGTGAGACAGGAGGCTGTAGAATGTGTCTGGGTGAGTGAGACAGGAGGCTGTAGAATGTGTCTGGATGAGTGAGACAGGAGGTTGTAGAATGTGTCTGGGTGAGTGAGACAGGATGCTGTAGAATGTGTATGGGTGAGTGAGACAGGCAGCTGTAGAATGTGTCTGGGTAAGTGAGACAGGAGGCTGTAGAATTTGTCTAGGTGAATGAGACAGGAGGCTGTAGAATGTGTCTGAGTGAGTGAGACAGGATGCTGTAAAATGTGTCTGGGTGACTGAGTCACAATGTTGTAGAATGGGTCTGGGTGACTGAGACAGAGGGCTGTGGAATGGACTGGGCGACTGAGACAGGAGACTGCAGAATGGGACTGGGTGATTGAGACATGAAACTGCATACCGGATCTGGGTGACTGAGACATGAAGCTGTAGAAAGGGACTGGGTGACTGAGACAGGAGACTGTAGAATGGGACTGAGTGACTGAGACATGAAGTTGTAGAATGGGACTGGGTGATAAAGACACAAGGCTGCAGAATGGGAGTGGGTGACTGATGCACAAGCCTGTAGAATGGGACTGGGTAACTAAGACATCAAGCTGTTGAATGAGACTGGGTGATAGAGACGTGAACCTGAAGAATGGGACTGGGTGACGGAGACAGAAAGTTGTAGAATGGGACTGGATGACAGTGACAAATGGTGTAGAATGGGACTTGGTGAATGAGACATGATGCTGTAGAATGAGACCTGGTGACTGAGACAGGAGGCTGTAAAATGTGTCTGGGTGACTGAGACACAATGCTGTAGAATGGGTCTGGGTGACTGAGACAGAGGGCTGTGGAATGACAGAGACGTGAACCTGAAGAATGGGACTGGGTGACGGAGACAGAAAGTTGTAGAATGGAACTGGATGACAGCGACAAATGGTGTAGAATGGGACTTGGTGACTGAGACATGATGCTGTAGAATGGGACCGGGTGACTGAGACAGGAGGCTGTAAAATGTGTCTGGGTGACTGAGACACAATGCTGTAGAATGGGTCTGGGTGACTGAGACAGAGGGCTGTGGAATGGACTGGGCGACTGAGACAGGAGACTGCAGAATGGGACTGGGTGATTGAGACATGAAACTGTATACCGGATCTGGGTGACTGAGACATGAAGCTGTAGAATGGGACTGGGTGACTGAGACAGGAGACTGTAGAATGGGACTGAGTGACTGAGACATGAAGTTGTAGAATGGAACTGGGTGATTGAGACAAGAGGCTGTAGAACGTGACTGGGTGAGTGAGACAGCGGCTGTAGAATGCCACTGGGTGAGTGAGACAGGATGCTGTAGAATGTGTTTGGTTGAGTGAGACAGGATGCTGTAGAATGTGTCTGGGTGAATTAGACAGGATGCTGTAGAATGTTTCTGGGTGAGTGAGACAGGAGGCGGCTGTAGAATGTGTCTGGGTGAGTGAGACAGGATGCTGTAGAATGTGTCTGGGTGAGTGTGACAGGAGGCTGTAGAATGTGTCTGGGTGAGTGATACATGAGGATATAGAATGTGTCTGGGTGAGTGAGACAGGCGGCTGTAGAATGTGTCTGGGTGAGTGAGACAGGATGCTGTAGAATGTGTCTGGGTGAGTGAGACAGGATGCTGTAGAATGTGTCTGGGTGAGTGAGACATGAGGCTATAGAATGTGACTGGGTGAGTGAGACAGGTGGCTGTAGAATGTGTCTGGGTGAGTGAAACAGGCAGATGTAGAATGTGTCTGGGTGAGTGAGACAGGAGGCTGTAGAATGTGTCTGGGTGAGTGAAACAGGATGATGTAGAATGTGTCTGGGTGAGTGAGACATGAGGCTGCAGAATGTGTCTGGGTGAGTGAGACATGAGGCTGTAGAATGTGTCTGGGTGAGTGAGACAGGATGATGTAGAATGTGTCTGGGTGAGTGAGACATGAGGCTGCAGAATGTGTCTGGGTGAGTGAAACATGAGGCTGTAGAATGTGTCTGGGTGAGTGAGACAGGAGGCTGTAGAATGTGTCTGGGTGAGTGAGACAGGCGGCTGTAGAATGTGTCTGGGTGAGTGAGACATGAGGCTGTAGAATGTTTCTGGGTGAGTGAGACAGGAGGCTGTAGAATGTGTTTGGGTGAGTGAGACAGGCGGCTGTAGAATGTGACTGGGTGACTGAGACAGAGGGCTGTGGAATGGACTGGGCGACTGAGACAGGAGGCTGTAAAATGTGTCTGGGTGAGTGAGACAGGAGGCTAGAGAATGTGTCTGGGTGAGTGAGACATGAAGGTGTAGAATGTGACTGGGTGAGTGAGACATGAGGCTGCAGAATGTGTCTGGGTGAGTGAGAAATGAGGCTGTAGAATGTGTCTGGGTTAGTGAGACAGGAGGCTGTAGAATGTGTCTGGGTGAGTGAGACAGGCGGCTGTAGAATGTGTCTGGGTGAGTGAGACAGGAGGCTGTAGAATGTGTCTGGGTGAGTGTGACAGGAGGCTATAGAATGTGTCAGGGTGAGTGAGACAGGAGGCTGTAGAATGTGTCTGGGTGAGTGAGACAGGAGGCTATAGAATGTGTCAGGGTGAGTCAGACAGGAGGCTGTAGAATGTGTCTGGGTGAGTGTGACAGGAGGCTGTAGAATGTGTCTGGGTGAGTGAGACAGGAGGCTATAGAATGTGTCCGGGTGAGTGAAACAGGTGGCTGTAGAATGTGTCTGGGTGAGTGAGACAGGAGGCTGTAGAATGTTTCTGGGTGAGTGAGACAGGAGGCTATAGAATGTGACTGTGTGAGTGAGACAGGATGCTGTAGAATGTGTCTGGGTGAGTGAGACAGGAGGCTGTAGAATGTGACTGGGTGAGTGAGACAGGAGGCTGTAAAATGTGTCTGGGTGAGTGAGACAGGAGGCTATAGCATGTGTCTGGGTGACTGAGACAGGTGGCTGTAGAATGTGTCTGGGTGAGTGAGACATGAGGCTGTAGAATGTGTGTGGGTGAGTGAGACGGGACGCTGTAGAATGTGACTGGGTGACTGAGACAGGTGGCTGTAGAATGTGACTGGGTGAGTGATACATGAGGCTATAGAATGTGACTGGGTGACTGAGACAGGTGGCTGTAGAATGTTTCTGGGTGAGTGAGACAGGAGGCTATAGAATGTGACTGGGTGACTGAGACAGGTGGCTGTAGAATGTGTCTGGGTGAGTGAGACATGAGGCTGTAGAATGTGTGTGGGTGAGTGAGACGGGAGGCTGTAGAATGTGACTGGGTGACTGAGACAGGTGGCTGTAGAATGTGACTGGGTGAGTGATACATGAGGCTATAGAATGTGACTGGGTGACTGAGACAGGAGGCTGTAGAATGTGTCTGGGTGACTGAGACAGGAGGCTGTAGAATGTGTCTGGGTGAGTGAGACAGGAGGCTGTAGAATGTGACTGGGTGAGTGATACATGAGGCTATAGAATGTGACTGGGTGACTGAGACAGGTGGCTGTAGAATGTTTCTGGGTGAGTGAGACAGGAGGCTATAGAATGTGACTGGGTGACTGAGACAGGTAACTGTAGAATGTGTCTGGGTGAGTGATACATGAGGCTGTAGAATGTGTCTGTGTGAGTGAGACGGGAGGCTGTAGAATGTGACTGGATGAGTGAGACAGAAGGCTATAGAATATGTCTGGGTGAGTGAGACATGAAGGTGTAGAATGTGACTGGGTGAGTGTGACAGGAGGCTGTAGAATGTGACTGGGTGAGTGAGACATGAGGCCATAGAATGTGTCTGGGTGAATGAGACAGGATGCTGTAGAATGTGTGTGGGTGAGTGAGACGGGAGGCTGTAGAATGTGACTGGGTGACTGAGACAGGTGGCTGTAGAATGTGACTGGGTGAGTGATACATGAGGCTATAGAATGTGACTGGGTGAGTGTGACAGGAGGCTGTAGAATGTGACTGGGTGAGTGAGACAGGCGACTGTAGAATGTGTATGGGTGAGTGAGACAGGAGGCTGTAGAATGGGTGTGGGTGAGTGAGACAGTAGAATGTGTGTGGGTGAGTGAGACAGGCGACTGTAGAATGTGTGTGGGTGAGTGAGACAGGAGGCTGTAGAATGTGCCTGGGTGAGTGATACATGAGGCTGTAGAATGTGTCTGGGTGAGTGTGACAGGAGGTTGTAGAATGTGACTGGGTGAGTGAGACAGGCGACTGTAGAATGTGTGTGGGTGAGTGAGACAGGAGGCTGTAGAATGTGTCTGGGTGAGTGAGACAGGAGACAGTAGAATGGGACTGAGTGACTGAGACGTGAGGCTGTAGAATGTGACTGGGTGAGTGAGACATGAGGCTGTAGAATGTGTCTGGGTGAGTGAGACAGGAGGCTGTAGAATGTGTCTGGGTGAGTGAGACAGGAGGCTGTAGAATGTGTCTGGGTGAGTGAGACATGAGGCTATAGAATGTGTCTGGGTGAGTGATACATGAGGCTGTAGACTGGGGACTGAGACAGGAGACTGTAGAATGGGAATGAGTGACTGAGACATGAAGTTGTAGAATGGGACTGGGTGATTGAGACAAGAGGCTGTAGAATGGGTATGGGTGACTGAGACATGAAGTTGTAGAATGGGACTGTGTGACTGAGAGAGGAGGCTGTAGAATAGGAATGGGTGACTGAGACATGAAGCTGTAGAATGGGACTGGGTGACTGAGACAGGCGGCTGTAGAATAGGAATGGGTGACTGAGATGTGAAGCTGTAGAATGGGACTGGGTGACTGAGACAGGCGGCTGTAGAATAGGAATGGGTGACTGAGACATGAAGTTGTAGAATGGGACTGGGTGACTGAGAGAGGAGGCTGTAGAATGTGTATGGATGACTGAGACGTGAAGCTGTAGAATGGGATTGGGTGACTGAGACAGGCGGCTGTAGAATAGGAATGGGTGACTGAGACATGAAGCTGTAGAATGGGACTGGGTGACTGAGACAGGAGACTGTAGAATAGGAATGGGTGACTGAGACGTGAAGCTGTAGAATGGGACTAGGTGACTGAGACAAAAGGCTGTAGAATTGGTCTGGGTGACTGAGACAGGAGGCTGTAGAATAGGAATGGGTGACTGCGACGTGAAGCTGTAGAATGGGACTAGGTGACTGAGACAAAAGGCTGTAGAATTGGTCTGGGTGACTGAGACAGGAGGCTGTAGAATAAGAATGGGTGACTGAAATGTGAAGCTGTAGAATGGGACTAGGTGACTGAGACAAAAGGCTATAGAATTGGTCTGGGATACCGAGACGGGAGGCTGCAGCAAGGAAACAGACAACTCATACATTTAGAAACAATTTCAACACACATCTATGGAAAGATTTATAAACATGCACACTTTTCCAGATACGTTGACATCACCAGTGCTATATACAGTTAACTACTAATCTCATATTAATCTCAACACTTACAAAGAGGGTTTTCCACCGATGGTTTTTGTGTCCTTTCAGTAGCATGCTTCCTGAATTCACGTCTTACGCCATATTCGAACGTGATGTTAGTGTCCTTCGTAACATTGCCAACTTTTCTCTCAATGCGACTCTCTTTTGAGTCTTCATTGCGAAAATACCTGAAACACCATTAGTAAATAAGCATTATGCCATATTTTGTATTGTAAATTTTATATATAAATTTGTTAAAAATATTCTTGTTAAAAATTACAGCAAAACATATTGACGATATCACATAATCTGTCATTAACCACCAGTACATAAAAGTGCAATTCAATTAAATCCTGAAAAGCTCTTGTGGGTTTTGCCCGGTCTACAAGATTTATGTAACCAAATAAATTAATTTGTGAATTCTGTAACTTCAAAAACAATAATTTAGATTAACAAACCTAAATCAATTTGTAAATTTGAATTATATTCAGTTTTATCACTCATTTCTACTGAATGGAATAATATTGTGTGGGTTTACAATTCCATAGTTAGTCCATGGAAACAAATTATTTAGCCTTATTATGTCGTCATCATGTAAACAATGGGCCAAGAGGCCCTGGAGTCATTTGGACTATAATGAGAGTTCGTAATTATTAATGAAATGTTTTTTGGTGAATCACAGTTACAGATCATTAAGGGTTATGATGGAAGTAAAATGTTGACAAGTTTAGTGGAGACTATATGCATGCCAGTGAAGATATACCTGGAAAAAAAATATTTTAGTAGACCGTTTCGTGAAGATTGTATATATTTAGGTAATGTGTTATTAAAAATACTGTAGAATTTTATCCTGATACTCTGCTATTTAGGTCGATTTCCAGTGGTTGTAGAAACCTTGCAGGAGAGTTGGTGAGCTGTAATCTCGCATATAGCACAGTTAAAGGTTGTTTAAGAAAATGTGCACACATTTTCTGTTCTCGTTTTGTCCCTACCACCCTTCCCCAGAATAGAAAGAAAAAGAGATGAACTATGATCAAACTTTATTTGTTCACAAGGTACATATACATAGCATGCATTTTGACTTTAAAAGTAATAGCTGCAACATGTATATAAAACATCTCAATACTAATCCTTATAATTTTGGCTAAATATGCTTTAACCTTTTCGAGTATACCTAAGTTATTATATATATATTATTTTATACCTAAGTTATTTTATTTTAATCCTAGATCATATCTTTATATTGCATTGATAATAATGTCTATTGCTTTTTAAAGTTTCTCAGGTTCTGCCAGTGCAGTAGGGATTTCCATTACACATTTTAGTTACAGCCCACATGAAGGCATTCTGTTTGACACTGGGACAATGGCAGGCAGTGAGCTTAGGCTAGTCCAATACACAGTTTTCCCATAATCTTTCCAGTGAGCCACTCCATGATCAGAGATATGGCAAAGTCCACTATCCAGTTATAAATAGAGATCAGCAAAGGAGACTTACAGCAGCAGGGAAATAGTATGAAAATTTAGCATTTTGGGGGGCCCTGAAGTGCCCTTGGAATGATTCAATCAAATACAGATTTCGTGTGTATTGTGACAGTACCCTAGATGCGTCTATGCAACATTGGAGAAAAAGTTGCTGAAGAGTTTTTTGAAAAAATAGGCAAAATGTGAAAATTTACCAGTTTTTGGGGCCCTTAGAATGATTCAATCAAATACAGATTTCTTCTGCATAGTGGCAGTACCCTAAGATATGTCTATACAAAATTAGAGAAAAAGTTGCTGAACAGTTTCTGAGATATGGCGGCTAACGGCACACGGTGGATGCAGAGTGATGGCATTAGTCTGTTGGACCTTCGACCCAAAGGACTAAAAATGCGGGATGAAATATGTTGTATGCATGGAAAATTATGGCAAATGATTACCACATACTCACAGACGTTTATGCAACAGCAGCGTTGCTGTGACATTTGTAGCTATCATTGGATTGGCAAGGATGCTCCCAAACTCTTCTGCCAGCTTCAACGGATCAACAATGTTAACCTGCAAGAACACACAGAATGTGCCCTTATTAACTAAGGGATTGCACAAAAAGAGAAATTCTTATATGGTGCAGAAGGAAAATTAATAACACAAATGAAGACAAGACAGCTTAACAAGAAGATCAGTTCAAAGCCAGATAATGTTGGAAGGCCACTTTATGAGAATGGAGACGGGCAGAAGAAAATAATGCTCAGAGACATCAAAACTGCAGGAGAAGATGAAGACCACAGGGGAGATTGGAGGAATGCACGAGGAGGGATTTTAGAAAGACAGAGGAAGATGAGAGGTGGAGGGGGATTGATAGGGTACAGTGGAGTGTAAGTACAGCAAGAACAGTGCAACAGTACTGGAGCTAGACCTTATCCCCGTACAAGGGAACTGTGAAAACGTCTAGTAGGAACTATTAAGGGGACACATGCTGCGGGATTTTCAATGTTTAACATTTTTTTTAGTTAAATTTAATTTTTAGCATCCAAAAGGTGTAATTCACACATCTGAATAGTAAAATGTGTATGTACACATTTTATAGTTAAAAACCACCTGAATAGTCAAAACGTATGTAAAAGCACAAAAGTTTGTTTTGCCGTTTTTGAGTATGAACTCTTGAAGACATACCCTACAAACTGTCAAGAGGAACTTAGTATATCCACCCAACTTTATTTTTATTCAGACCTGCCTACCCCAAAAACTTCCTGTCAGTAATCCATCTTCCCATTTACACTGATTTTCAGAAATATAGGTCTGCTGTCAGTAATAGTTCAGAACCATGTCAGATATTGTCACGAAAAGAACACCACTGTCAGTAATACTTTAATACTGTGACTATGACGATAGTTGCACCCAAAACATAATTGTCTCTAATAAACTATGAGGTGTTTTGAAGCGTTGAGTTAACAAGGTAAGGTAGATGTTTATAACCAGCATTGATGGAAATCAAACGTGAAGAAGCGTAACTGTAATGTAAATTTCAAAAACAGCGTGCCGACTACAAAAACATGACAAATTATAACAATGCATCACGTCGTTGTCTATTTGTGGTGTCATTAGGATTAATATTAGTAGCCGGTATATCTAGGGCCAGGCTATAGACTACACAGTATAGTAGCTTGACTAGATCAAAGACAAAGTCATGCCGGGGGACGGCAAAACCATTACGTTACGCTAGTCATCGACATCGTCTAGACTCTAGTCTACTCAACTCTAGTATATAAGCGTATCTCTGTAAGCGTATAGGCTGTAAATGATAGACTAAACTCAATAAATACACTAACTTAGTCTTAGTACAGTCAGTTGGCCTAACACTACAAGTACAACACCCACTACTTTGTCATTAGTACTAGTCTAACGACGTAGTCAGTACCTGCAATTATCCCTGCCACCAGTGTCAGTAACCATGTGAAATAGGAAAATAAATTTCGCGTATCTGGCAGTATGTAAAGCCCACCCCTTTCTTTAAACTTGACAATACGGGCTATGTACAGGCAGTACACGTTTCTTCTTGGCTGGTAGTGGTGCCGTTTCGATCCCCGGCATCATTTCGTGCCGCGTGAGTCGTGACTTCGTTTTGTTTGAGCGCCATGAGCGCAGAAATGCGAATTTGTCGTAACCTGTTTCCTATTGGTCAGATTACGACAAGAAGCAGCAAATGAAAAACCATGTCACAATAAGCAGCGTGTATATATGCTGCCACGTGTTGAATAGAGTGAAGCTAAATTTGAGGAGCACTGAAGTGATTGATAATCATTGTGACAACGAAAGAATCCGTAATATTTTCATCCCTCGCTGTAATACCGTAATTTTAGGTGTATTTCCGGAATGATTCCGGACAATCTGGAATGGTAGGCAGGTCTGATTCATGCACCCTATCTAAAAATCAGAAAATTTATATACAAAATTTTTTCTAAAAAATTACTTCTTTTAAACTATTTGGAGAATAAAATGTGTTCTTGATAATTTGTAGGTGCATGCATTTATAATACATTTAGCCTATGTTGTATGTTGTAGCACCATGCATTGTTTTGGGATTTGTGCATGAAAAAGGGACCCAAAAATAAATTGCTGCCATTTCCATGGCACACACATGTCCAAAAAAATTCCACTTGTTATATGAATTGTGACCCAGAGATAATTCCCACCAAATTTGGGTTCTTTACCATTAAAATAAAAAAAGTTCGCCAGAACATGTGTCCCCCCGATAAGAATCCTTAAACAATGGTGAAAGATGAACCCCTGAAAGTTTGGTACCTAAGATTCAAAGCTTGTGCTGTGTTCACCCACTCACCTGACCCTGGGTAGCTTCAGCCACCTGTCACACTCACCTGGCCCTGGGTAGCTTCAGCCACCTGTCACACTCACCTGGTACTGATTAGCTTTACCCACCTGTCACACTCACCTGGCCCTGGGTAGCTTCAGCTATCTGTCACACTCACCTGGCCCTGGGTAGCTTCAGCCACCTGTCCCAGTTCCATCAGTTTACAACTTGTGCCCTTGATGCTGATCACAGACACCGAGACGCTGAAACATAAGCATCGTAGGGAAGGAGGGGGCTAGTTGTCACAGGGGTAAGTTGTCACAACCCAGATTTGGGGAATTCTGTTTGGAGTATCACCCAGATAATGTCATCAGATTGGCATCCAATGGGAGTAGCTTCCCTTGCATTTAGGTCAGCTTCCCAGCAAAGACACAACACACTTCAACAGACTCGACTCATTTTCACCTTGTTTGAACAGCTTTTCATGTCTACACGAAAAAAGGTATGTTATAATAACTAAACATATAACAAAGAATATACATGTGCAAAATCATCAATAAATATGTTGTGTATATGTCTGTTAATGAATATAGCTAATCTCCCCACATATTTTCCCAGACCACTGACCTAATTCATTCAACGGTGTTTCGGGGCAAGTTGTCACAGTTGCCACTTTCTGTGACAACTTGCCCCGTTCAGAAATAGTGTGGGGTATATGTAGGTTATGATGGGAATAAACTTGAATCATATGCATTATATATCCCACACAATATTTTATTGTATGATATAGTGTGTGTGTGCGTGCGTGTGTGCGCACATGTGCGCGTGCACGCATGGGCACATGTATGTGTGTGTGGGGGGTATACACTGGCGGTCTTAGCTTGAGAAAAGCAGCTTCTCTGAATGATGTAAGTTATGAAGAACGAAATAGAAACTACTTTCTTGCGTCGACAGAAAACTGCCAAGCGTGAAAGTCTACAGTTCTTCTTTCCAGATGCGGAGGACGAGAGCAC
Source organism: Paraescarpia echinospica (assembly GCA_020002185.1). NCBI lineage: Eukaryota > Metazoa > Annelida > Polychaeta > Sabellida > Siboglinidae > Paraescarpia > Paraescarpia echinospica. The sequence goes on along the minus strand of CM034542.1, from coordinate 3,437,604 downwards.
ATTGATGTGGATGATATCGCCAGTGCCAACAGTAGCGCAAACAGAAAGAGCAGCCAAACTGTATGACTTCCACTACCATGCCTTGTCTGCATGTCATCAATGAATAACAGGAATACTGACAAAGGAACACTTGACAAAATTAGAGACCCTAATAATGTAAAGGATTTGAGCAGTTTATGTTTTGATCAGACTTGTTGCAATGAATATGTGTTGTACCTAAATTAACATTGTATGAAGAAATAAAAGTTTATTTTAGTGGTAAACAAGAGATCATGGATTGATTTTATATATTTTGTCGCATATAATATGTCATGTGACAACTTGCCCCGTGCCTAGTGACAACTTGCCCCAGTCTGGGGCACGTTATCACATGTGAATTTTTTAAGTTCAATTAGGTTATACTCATAAAATATAACTTGTTTTGGAAAAATGTAAAGTGACACAGGTAGATTAAAATCTTCCCTAATTTGGGAACCCTTAACATGGGTATTCCCAAAAGACATCATGAAGTTATGGGAAATAGTAACAATTTTGTGACAACAAGCCCCCTCCTCCCGCCCTATATATTTTGTGCACAGAACTACACACACCAAATTGTATAACATTTATTTTTTTAACAATTATATAACATCTGCAGATGTTTTGCAGACAACAAATTTATTGACAATAATTGTGGTATTCACTATATGTTGTACTGTCGCCTAGTGATCAATGAGGTACTACGACTTGTCAATAAAGGCGGCCATTACTCTTGTTTGTCATGTAACCTAATGCGAATAAACAATGTTCAAGTTCATACATAAAATTGTGTTGAATTCATGGCCATCGACACTACAATAGTAAGTTATTTTGTTAGCTTTTTTCAAAGTTTATGGGTGACAGGGTGTAGCATTTCTGCTATTTCTGGATGTTTAAATCTACCTTCCTGAGGTTTAATTTTATAAATGAGGAAGGTCAAGCCAGTAGATAGACATATTGTTAACCAACCGCCTTAGTTACGTAATTACAGCAACTCGGTTGCAGATGCGCTCAGTGAAGCGTGGTATTCTGTTGCTAGTGTTTCTAGGCAAGCAGGTGGTTTCACTGTAATCGTAGAGAGGGTGTTCCACAATGCCTAGTTTGAATTGTATATTGCATTAGCCAATAGAAATGATGGAAACCTGTCATATGATGTGTAATTAGGTCTGCTTATATAAACGTTTGTAGTACGCATTTCGCCATCTGGGTGCTGGCGAAGGACTGGGACAGATCCAGGGTTGAACTAAACAGGTTGCCCTGCTGCCAAGAGAATGGCAAGTCAAGTCGTAAAGCGTGGTGGGAATCATTAACGTGGGTTACGTTCCCAAGCTTTTGTGTGTGTGTAATATTCAGTGTCCAGAGTGACTATTCAATCGAACTTCGAAGAATCCATGCCGCCACGTCTGCAGTATATTGAGACAACGTTCCGATCGGCCCCAACGTATTTGCTTCTCCTTGACCTACTTGGTGCCCCAGGAAATCGACGGATTCAAACCCAAGATAACACTTCGACGGTTTTATAGTGAGACCCGCTTGTCTCACTCGGACGAACACTGCCCGCAGTGTTGATAAGTGATCGGCCCATGTTGAGGTGTGAATCAATACATCGTCAACATAATTGGTAACACCACCGAGGCCATCTAAAAGTATGCGCATCATACGACTGTACGATGCGCCGGCGTTGACTAGACCGAAAGGCATGACGCAGAATTGAAACAACCCTTGGGGAGTACAAAATGCAGTTTTCTCCTTATTTTCCGGTTCTATCCTTATTTGCCAGTAGCCTTTGCAGAAATCTAGTTTGGACAAGTACCTATCCTGCCCCACCTCAGCCAAGATAGTATCGGGATTTGGCATAGGTTCTGCATCGAATTTAGTAACCTTGTATGTGGAGTCAGATTTACGAATTAGCAACAAAGGCGATGAGTACGGTGAATGAGATGGCTCAATCACGCCCATTTCTCGCATCTTCTCAACCTCCTGTTTTACCACTCCCAACTTGGCTAATGGAATAGGGTACGGTTTGCATCTCACGGGACTAGACAAATACGTTGGGGCCGATCGGAACGTTGTCTCAATATACTGCTGACGTGGCGGCATGGATTCTTCGAAGCTCGATCGAACAGTCACTCTGGACACTGAATATTACACACACACAAAAGCTTGGGAACGTAACCCACGTTAACGATTCCCACCACACTTTACGACTAGACTTGCCATTCTCTTGGCAGCAGGGCAACCTGTCTAGTTCAACCCTGGATCTGTCCCAGTCCTTCGCCAGCGCCCAGATGGCGAAATGCGTACAACAAACGTTTATATAAGCAGACCTAATTACACATCATATGACAGGTTTCCATCTTTTCTATTGGCTAATGCAATATACTATTCAAACAAGGCATTGTGGAACATCCTCTCTACGATTACAGTGAAACCACCTACTTGCCCAGAAACACTAGCAACAGAATACCACGCTTCACTGAGCGCATCTGCAACCGAGTTGCTGTAATTACGTAACTAAGGCGGTTGGTTAACAATATGTCTATCTACTGGCTTGACCTTCCTCATTTATAAAATTAAACCTCAGGAAGGTAGATTTAAACATCCAGAAATAGCAGAAATGCTACACAGGGTCATTTGTAATGCCTTGGTGACGGAGGCGTGGTTAATAAACGTGCTTTTAAAAGTATATTTTTTATTTAGAAAGTACTCCAATTGTAATATTTAACAAACATAGATGCATTTAAAACGTGCATATATTGTAGATGTATGGTTGGATGTTATTTGTGTAGATATTGAATGGATTGCACTTTGTTCGGCAAGACTTGAAAGTTGACAATGGGCGATATATGGTTTTGGCGGCAACAAACGCTGTTCATGGTGCTCGTCTAAAGCTTATAAACAATGTCAATGACAGGCAAGGGCTAGGCAAGGCACAAGGTATTGATTAGACTGCTCTCAATGTAAGATGTGATTTAAATAATTCATATTCCGGCCATTGTTCAGTATGTTGTCCGCGCGACCGTTGTCTCTGTTCGGCGCAGACTGAAGCAAACCGGATCACTATTTGGGCCTCAAAATGCACTAAGACACAGTATTATTATAGCGAAAATATGCCAGTGATAATGTGGAATGATTTAATTATCGCATTGAAGTGTACATTTATGAAAAACTATTACTAACGGCAAAATCGAGGTGGGCCTGGATTCTACACAAGTACCCCTCAATTTTCTCTGGTGCGGAAGTCAATACAGAGTTCCTTTGTCTTGTGCACATTTAGTTCTAGGAAGTTGTTCTTGCACCACACTGAGATCACGGACACAGAGTTCTCATACGCGTGGAATGAATCTGATCCGTTCAGGCACACCACTACTGCTGCGTCGTCTGAGTATTTAATCAAGACATTAGAGATATTCACTCCTTAAGTCATTGATGTACAGTGAGAATATAATGGAGCTCCCAACACATCCCTGGGACGCCCCAGTATTTGTGATGTTATTTGTCTATCTCTTTGAATGCATTAGTTATTTGTTTACCTCTCTGAAGACATTGCATGTACTGTCTACCTCTCTGAAGACATTGCATGTACTGTCTACCTCTCTGAAGACATTGCATGTACTGTCTACCTCTCTGAAGACATTGCATGTACTGTCTACCTCTTTGAAAATGTCAGTTATTTGTATATATATTTGAAGATATGACTGTTATTTGTCTACCTTTTTGAATATGTCACAGTTATTTGATTGTCTCTTTGAAAATATCACAGTTATTTGTCTATCTATTTGAAGATATGACAGTTATTTGTCTATCTATTTGAAGATATGACAGTTATTTGTCTATCTGTTTGAAGATATGACAGTTATTTGTCTATCTGTTTGAAAATATCACAGCTATTTGTCTATCTATTTGAAGATATGACAGTTATTTGTCTATCTGTTTGAAGATATGACAGTTATTTGTCTATCTGTTTGAAGATATGACAGTTATTTGTCTATCTATTTGAAGATATGACAGTTATTTGTCTATCTGTTTGAAGATATGACAGTTATTTGACTATCTATTTGAAGATATGACAGTTATTTGTCTATCTGTTTGAAGATATGACAGTTATGTGTCCATCTATTTGAAGATATGACAGTTATGTGTCCATCTATTTGAAGATATGACAGTTATGTGTCCATCTATTTGAAGATGTGACATTTGTTTATCTCTTTGAATATGTCACAGGTATTTGTTTATCTCCTTAAAAATATCACAGTTATTTGTCTACCTCTTTGAATATATCACAGTTATCTGTCTACCACTGGTGATACTACAAATCACACAAGTAATAAATAAGGATATAGGGGTCATAAATCTCACAGCCTTACTGGCTGTATGCATTCAAACTTAGCGTAAATCTGTATCTAACAACATACACTTGTCACACATTTCCAACGTAAAGAGAACATGTCAATCCTGCCTGGCTCGTGACTTTCTTACTTACCCCTTGTCAACCGCCATCTGTCCCACTTGTGTGTAGAATGCTGACGCGGCGTCATAAGCAGCATCATCCTTATCTGTCATATCAAGACAGCCAAGTCCGACATTGGCCATGCCATCTGTACAAATGATCACCTTTGACCCTGGTACCTGACAAGCCATCGCCACGGCAACCACTAGTGCTGGACCCAACGCGGTTTGTCCCCCTTCCTCCAAACTGCAATTGAAGATAACTTTGGGTGTCAACCACACTGCACTATGTCTGTGCTGTCAGAGGGACGTTGTGTTAGGTAATCTCTTAGAAAGAAGTGGAATAACTGAAAAGTGTTAAACAGATACGCTCCCATGCACACACGGACGCACACACATATCCAGGTTGGTACCACATTGGGGAGAGGTAGATACTGTATTTTGATGGATCTCTCATCTCAGGTATTTAGACATGAAGGAAACTATCACAGGACTTCTCGATGATATGCTGTATACACATTCAAGGGGCTTCCATTTTAAGCAACCTTCACAAATATGTTTTGTTAAATGTACACGTGCACACACACGCACGCACATGCACACTAGATTGAAGCGAATAGGTGCACTTATAGGGAATAAAAACAAGGCATTAGCTAAAATCCGTTTTTCATGTGTACACAAAGTTTAACATTTAGTATGTAACATTCGAGAAAATTACAAAAATACAGAAAAATACATTTGTAGCATAAATTTGATTTTAAACCTGCCTATGTAGCGATTCCCACGGAAAACTGAAATTTAATGAGCTAGACGATCACGTGGTATTGTGACATCAAAGACGACATATACTCGCACCATATTCTGATGTAATACAAACACTAGTCCTCATATTCATAGAGGAACAATCAGTTATCTTGCGGTTCCACATGAATCCAATTTTATTCAAAACAATGAATGCGAATGGGCCTAAAAGCCGTTGAGGTTTCGCAGAGCCTCGGCTCGTTTTCAGAATAATTGTATCGCTGGTAATTATATATAACAATGTTTCTAAATTTTATTTATCCAGACAAATATAATATAATGGAAAATAATTTATTATACACACATATATATATATATTTTTTTTTACAGTAAAATATTGTAATTATATATGTGAAAACAAATTGTAATTTGTCTGGATCAATAAAATTTGAAATATCATTTTATATACAATTACCATATTTTCATGGCAAATAAATAGTTACTAAAAAAATATTTACAAACAGTGCATCATACTATAAAAATGATTTGGTTTATAATATTTTGTGAAAACATAAACAAAATGAACGGTTCGGTGTCAGGCTTGAACCGGCGTTGCCTGATTGTAAAATAAATTACGCGAAACCAACGCGTCTACCGACTAAGCTACCGAGAACAGCGGAAATTCACTGACTGATTCAAGTTGTTATGATAAGTTGTACAACTCCTCCTTCATATATCGATATTCTAGTGATATTATGAGGTTAAACAACGTTACTTTCTGTAGCTGGATACAATATATGTTTGCTAAGTTTATTGGTGTAGATTATTTCTGGTGGGTTGCAATCGACATAATTATTCTGAAAAAAAGCTGAAGGTCCGTGAAACCTCGCTAGCACATTCGCATTCATTGTTTTGAATAAAATTAGATTCATGTGGAACCGTAAGATAACTGCTTGTTTCTCTATGATGACTAGTGTTTGTATTACATCGGAATATCGCATAATAACACAGCCTGACGCTTGTTTCGGCCCAAAAGCTATCCTTGTAAACATGCTCAGAATGCATGCAAGGGGTCGGCCTTATGAGAGTCTATGTCGTCTGTGACATCACATCTCGGCATCCCGAAAATCGTGCCAAAAATATGCATATTCGAAAAAGCTGGATGCACAGCATAAAATGTGGAATTTCTAATTATTTTTTTTATTTTTTGTTGGCTTGGTGGACATGGAAATATATAGCAGGATGTAATACAATACTAATTCAAGCAATAGGTGTTTTTATTACATTTAATAAATTATAAAAGTTTAAAAACCAACAGAATTTCCATCATTATCTGGACAATAACGTTTCGATATATACAGCAAACAAAATTTGAAGTTGACCTTGAACTTACAGAAGACAGCCTGAAAACACAGAACAGTTCCATTTACTTTGTGACCAGTGTCACTTTCTACTAAGTATATTGCAAAGACATTGTATTTATCTAACTCACTCAAAGAGTTTGTCACCAAGCACTGTCCGAGTTTCTTTGACCGCTTTAGGCAGGCCTAATTCCTCTCCAATCTTGACCAGTTCATCTTTGTCGGACAACTTGTCACCAGAAATGTTGACTGGATGTCCGCTTCCGTCACCAACGATAACCACCTGTGGGGGAAAGAAAGTAATAAAATAACAGATTAGAAACGTTTGCATTAAATGTACAAAGTTGATTATATTCATACCCATATTTTTTATACAGAAATTAAATACTTCTATTGCTATCTTTAAAGGTAAGTTTGTATACAGCGTGGTCTCCAGTCCTTAAGAGTTAGGACATTTCAGAGAGCTTTACATTTTACTCCCTGGCAGACCTGTTCAAACGAACATCATCTCAACTTCTCTGGGAAGCATTCAGCCACACGGCAATTACTTGCTGAAGACTATTCATACACATATATCCACCAATGTCTATAGCCAGGTACTCATTTATACAGCAGAGTGAACTGAAGCTACATGAAGTGAAACAACTTCGAAATGGCAGAAGAGGATTTGGATCCAGATTCTCTCAATCGAGCGTTTGATGCTCTAACTACAGTGCCACTACATCTCACATATTACCATTGGCACTGTCAATGAAAAAATTTTGCAGTGACAAGTAATCATCAAGTATCACACATTTCATGACACAACACACTCTCATCACAGTTATCCCCATTCAAGGGTAGATTTTAAGTAAAAAATGGGCCAAGTGGCCCTGAAGTCCTTTGGACTAATACGTCTACCGTAAATTCTGTATTTGTAGCCGCGGCTTTAATTGCAATAGTGTGTAGCCGAAATGATAACAATGATGGCAAAGTTGGGGTGCGGCTTTAAATATAGTAATTTGCCGAAAAAATTGTGAAAATTGGCTCACTGGGTTGTCAGTAGTAACGGTAGAATCCGGACCCACCTCGATTTCGCCGTTATAACTTGAGTTTTGCCTAACTTTGATACCTCAGTGCATTAGTTCCATTATTCAACGTTATCCAAGGCACATTTGTGAATATTGCGTGTTAGCGCACTTTTGAGGCATAAATAGCGCCCCGGTTTGCATCAACATATGCCGATATATCGCTCGTTTTTTTACGAGCGCGATGCGGTAACGCACGACCGCAGCGGTGCAGACTAGCGCAAACCGGGTCACTGTTTGGGCTTCAAAAGTGTACTAAGACACAATATTTTTTAAATATAAATATGCCTGGGATGATGTTGAATGATGGAACTAACGCTCTGATGTATCAAAGTTAGGCAAAACTCAAGTTATAACAGCGAAATCAAGGTGGGTCCGGATTCTACCGAAGTGCTGTAACGTTTATAATAAGTAAAAAACTTACCAAAAAAACGAAGTCGGATATATCAATAAAACATTGTATTACAACGGCCACTGGTACAAAAATAATTACATAACACATAAAAACCTGTGTCCATAAAGTGTTCAGAAACAAAGATCAAAACATGTGAAAACATTAAAATCCATCGTCATCGAAATCAGTTTCATCGTCACCGTTGAAGAATGCCATGCCGTTCCGGCGGTTTCATTCCATGTATCCGTGCCACGTGCACTGGGCAAACATCTTCAAATATGATGGCGTCATCCATCTCACAACTAAAATCTTCCAAAGTCACTGTCACTGTCGCTATCAAAGAACGCTGCCTGGAACGGCATGGCGGCGTCGTTTCGCGTATCCGTGTCTGGGCCGTCAGCATCGTGGATCGTGGCCGCGCACAAACATCTTTGACATTTTGAATATGATGGCATCCGCCGTTCTTAGCAACTGCCCCACACTAGCAGGCATCAACTGTAACAACTGTCTGCTTTGTTCAGAGGCTTGCTCTTGGTATCAGGTGTAGATGTTTTAAGTCAAGTTCCAAGCACAACGTTCCCACCTTAGCTTTGCTGAAGCCAGGCTTCACCTGATTGTCAACACAACACCATTACAAGTGCCCCTTTGCACTGGAGTAAATTGCACTTCCCCTGATACAAGATACAGTGTTATTATCCCACATGCCTGGGTCAACTGTCTGGAACTGGAAGAACTAGGCCAAACCACAAGATCACATCCGTTCTCACAGCGGGGAAGCGACGACAATTATTACATTGTAATTACTAGCTGTCAATCAAACACCTTTGAAGTCAACACAACTGGTACAACTACACTGAACCAGCTCTAGCCTTTTCAATGCATTTATAACATCGAGTTTATACATGATTCTACATAAAATGGCATACAAATAAAACTTCTCAAAATATTTTAATAATTCTAGCTTTACCGTATAGCTTAAATGTATGGCTACATTTCGTTCACTGGATGTATGGACATTCAACCACTCAGTTATTTTCTGGTAGCATGGTGAAATTTGTTTATTTTTGTTTTCCATTTTGACAACATTCACGTATAGTAATATTCCAACGATAATATAAAATGTGATGTAGTTATTATCAACACATTACAATTAAGTCTTTTACCAATAAAATTATACCTTATTCATTCATTTATGATAATTAATAGCAAAGTTATTACTTTCTTTATGGAACCTCTTATTTTTTTCTAATTGTGTGCGCTACGGAAGTATGTCACACGCAGGGCTAAAATGGTCATGGCTCAAAGTCCAGGTGCGGCTTTAAATAAGGTTTTTGCCTGTGACAAACTGCTCAGAGGAAAGTCAGGGGTTAGGTCAAAAGTCGGGGTGCGGCTTTAATTAGGGGTGCGGCTACAAATACAGAATTTACGGTATATGTGAACCCGGCTGACCAAATGAGTGATAAGTCGGAAAAATTGTAACAGTGTTTTCTTACATCCTTGTAAAGGTTTGGTAGGGTGCTTTACACGGTTTCAAAAATTATGACTACTAAAAAAATTGGCAAAGTTATGGAGCATTGAACATGATAGGGTTCAAAAAGTGAAAATGAAGAAAACGGCTGTTGAAGTTTTACATTATATTTGCAAACGGACTGCGTGGAAATATTACATGCATGACATTCAAATGTGGCACACAGTATGCATGTTATGTTGCACTGATACAGTAGAAGTACAAATGTGCTGCTATAAAAACTTATCAAGTTATGCCAAATTATGTCTTTATGTGTAAAACTAAGAGGACAGATTATATGAGAGCAAAAGGTAGCATCAGACACTGGGACCGTGTGACTACTGCCTGGCTAAATGGATGCAATGGTGCTTTGAAGTTAGTTCTTCTGCCAACTATCCTTTTCACACAAGCCTATAGGTTTAGTGGCTGCCAGCACACTACTGAGCCTAAACTACCATGCAGGTGTGAAAAACGTCCTGATATATTTGAACTTGAGCCACTAATTAACTGTCCACCAAGCAGTAGCAGAGCAGTTTTATAATACTAATCCACAAGTTAAGTGGCAGTGATCTTCTTTTTATCATTTATGTGATGTTTACTGTGAGCAGGGCGGACAAATGGTTATCATACGTAGACAGGTACAGAAAGAAACTGACGTTTTCTATAAAAAGAACATGTTTGCCTATCAATGGCATGTATTTCCTATTGTTGCCGTTTCTGCCGGGCAGAAATCAAACAACCCTGTAGGTAATTATTAATCAAATGTTTTTTGGTGAATCATAGTTACAGACCATAAAGGGTTATGATGGAAGTAAAATGCTGAACGGTTTCCGAGATACGGCAGTTAACGGTGGACGGCGGACGCAGAGTGATGGCAATAGTCCCTTGGACCTTCGGCCAAAGGACTAAAAATGCTAATCCAGACGGATTACCAAGATATTGACTTCAGTAATCTATCCACCAATCTGGTAATCCCCAAAACTGTGTAAATTGGGTGAGACCACAATATATTTGACATAGTGGTGGGCGCCATTATAACATATCCTGTGCGCGATGGATAATTTAACTATAAATTTTCTTTACATTTTCTCAGCGCATGAAACATTAATTAACTGACCTCAAGTGGAAAATACATGAAAATTTCATATCTTGTTTTTCAGAAAAATCCACCCAAATCTGACACCCTCAATTTTGCCCCAATCTGGTGACGTATTGTGAAATATTGGTGAGTTCTGCAAAATAGCCACTGGACAAATTGGTGAGCAACTAGCATATATTTATTGCTATTTCGTGAAAGATCTAATGCAGTAGTACATCCAATCTCCACTGGACCAACACGTCCGACGTAAAAATTGCTTCAATGACATCTGTTGAGCCAGCCTAGGAGAAGTAGAAGAGAGCGGAAAAAATAATGGTGAAAAATGTTCAACACAGCATCCCCCACCCGGCTCAGACCACCAAATATGAATTTGCGTCAGTTACCAGTGGAGGTTTTTGGCGCCCCCTAGATTACCCACTTTGGGTCCGCCCCTACTGCCCTACCTCGCTGTTGAATGTGATGATGGCGGCCCGTCTGTCGGGGTAATCCCGTTGCATCTCCCCCAACTGGTGATTCACTGCGGCCTGGACGCCCTGCAGACGTGACACGTACGTGATGTCACTCCTCTCTCTGGGCAGGCGCTGTCTCGAGTGGTCAGTGTTGAGGTTCTGTAGACTGCTTGTATGGTCACCTCGCAACTTGACCGACCCAGGCACCTGTGTGTCAAACACCGTTAGTTACTGCACATGTGTGTGTGCATGCATGCATGCGTGCGAGTGTATGCTAATGCCGCAAGGGACAAGACAGGAGATGCTGAGGGCATGAAGATACACGTACCTCCGTGGTGACACACATGCTGCCGGAGACGTCAATGCAGAAGACGACAAGTGACTCGTCTCGCCCCGTTCTGCCACTAGAGGTCGTGCACGCTGCGGGCTGGAGCATGTATGTGACAACGTCGTTCTTTGGTATCTCGTCTTCCATCAAATCGATGTTGTTTTTATGACCACAAAACTCACATGCCCACACCTGTGGGAGGATAAGAATGTACAAGGTACGTGTGTATCACCATGTAATCTACCTCAGCAACGTGAATATTACAAAGACGTAGTCTGCTCCTAGTTTAACACGTCTTAATTAATATAATGTTGTTATGCCTGTACTACTACTTGTTTTGTTGAAGATATACTGCCTGCCAAACTGTGTTTAGAACGCTCATAGCAATGGTCACAATTTGAAGGCACGACCACGGGTGCATGTTCAAATAGTAAACAAAAGATCCAGTTTCAAAACAAGCTTTATTGGCAATACGGCCAAGTAGGACTGAATTAACTGCTATACCCTTTGATGTTCAATGATGCTCACTTTCCCATGATCTATACAGCAGACTTCCAGTTAGAAATTACAACTCTGGCTAATTATGGGTAGACGAACAGACTACATCCCTTTAAGTTGCAAAATTGTGAAGTAGAGTTTTGTACTTTTTCTTAATCCATGGGTACCCCATTTGTTGAAATAGCTGGATCAGTACTATTTACTTATTGTTAAGAATGAAGCAAATTTTTTAAATGCAATGTTTTGAGAAAAAAGGTTTAAGAATTGGGTTATATGAAAAAGAAATGCCCATATCAACCATACATTAAATATTTGACAACTTGGATTATTTGTCAAGGAAATTATATTGGACATTGAAATGTTGAGATTAGAAGAATTTGCTGAATAGATCTGTGTGACTTAACACCTGGTTCACTGTCTCAGGTCACCATTACTTTCACACGGGTCGTAGAGCATAAAATTAGATCTGTCTCATGACATTTTGCACATCTAATTAAATGTCTGCAGGATATGTAATGGTGTGTGCACACAGGCAAACTGCCTTCACACTTACAGGCACACACACACCCACACAAATACACATACACAAAGACACACACACATGCACGCACTCACGAACACACAACATAAAAACACACACAAACAGACATGCATTCATATACACACATACACAACCCCCCTCACACACATGCAACAAAAATAAAAGAAAGTGCATCCATTGACCTTGTATGACCTTGTATCCACTCACCTGTTCATCCCAGTTCCGCTCCACCTTGCTGACAGCCGACAGGACGGCCTTACATTCGTCACAGTACACGGGGTCACCCGTGTGCATGTTACTGGGTGCTGTCAGCTGGCGGAACGACACCTCGACGATGTTTGTGTCCGCTCGCCTCCAGTGTTTGCCATGCGAGGCAGTACTTGCACTCTTCACATATGTATCAACTGAACACAAGTGGGTCAAACTTTAAACTTTCCACCAATGGCCGCACAGTAATTGACCTATCCTTCATGTGACCTGTAGCCTAGCAAAACCTCCATCAAGCATCAGAAAACATATGGTGGGTTCGCACATTTCGCAGTATATTTCGGTGAAATTCTGGCCACAAGTGTTTCTTTATGACAAAAACATAAGGCAACGTTTTTAAAATGACAACTGTGTACGGGAATGTTTGATTTATGAGATGTCACGCAGCAACAAGAATGTAGTTATTCATGTAGACGGTCGGAACGACTGTAGAGTTGCAGTATTTAGAAATCATTTTAAATACTAGCATAATGCAAGCAAAACTACCTAAAGACAAAATTAACAAAATTCTTCGCTCAGCCGACCAGTTTCTCATGGTTGTTCCTAGAGTTAACCTGGAACGGTACGGCCGACGCGCATTTTCATGTGCAGGTCCCACTCTCTGGAACTCTCTTCCACTAGAGCTAAGAAGCCAACGTGACTCTGGACGTTTTAGGAGAGACCTGAAAACATTTCTCTTTAATCAGGCTTTTTCGTAATTTATTGTATTTTTAAATACATACATATACATCTTAATGTTGTATATGGCCTACATAATAATCGAAATATGTAGTTGTGTTAGCATATGTAACACATGTATTGTAATATTATAACGACAACGTGTATTCTTACATCATGTTTTAGTTTGTAAACACCCCTGAATCTGCTTTGTAGAGATATGTGGTGTATAAATAAATTTGATTTGATTTGATTTGATTATCAGTATACTGGACAGGTTCAAAACTAAACACAGCATTTCAAAAATGTTGGCTTATTGGGTCATCTCCAATTTGCGTCACGAGTTGTACACTCTGGTTGAACTTTTGTAGGCTATCTCCTATCTTTGGCAGCCTCTATGAAGGAATTGCATCACCAGGTCAGACTCAACATAGAATGTCGGTTAGATATGGCTATGTGGCATAGATTTCTGCCAAAGTGGAATGGTGTGGCCCTATTTCTTGATCGAGAGGTAACGAATGTAGCTATTATATTGCATTATATACCGACGCAGCTGCCACAGTCGGACATAGTGGCTTCTTTCGCAACAGATGGTTTCAGGGTAGATGGCCTCCAGAATTAATGCTTAAAGATAATGAACAGCTGTCCATGGCATGTCTGGAGCTGTACCCGATTGTTGTTTCCGCTATGCTCTGGGGATCCCAGTGGGATGATGACAATGAAGATAATGAACAGCTGTCCATGGCATGTCTGGAGCTGTACCCGATTGTTGTTTCCACTATGCTCTGGGGATCCCAGTGGGATGATGACAATGAAGATAATGAACAGCTGTCCATGGCATGTCTGGAGCTGTACCCGATTGTTGTTTCCACTATGCTCTGGGGATCCCAGTGGGATGATGACAATGAAGATAATGAACAGCTGTCCATGGCATGTCTGGAGCTGTACCCGATTGTTGTTTCCACTATGCTCTGGGGATCCCAGTGGGATGATGACAATGAAGATAATGAACAGCTGTCCATGGCATGTCTGGAGCTGTACCCGATTGTTGTTTCCACTATGCTCTGGGGATCCCAGTGGGATGATGACAATGAAGATAATGAACAGCTGTCCATGGCGTGTATGTAGCTGTACCCGATTGTTGTTTCCGCTATGCTCTGGGGATCCCAGTGGGATGATGACAATGAAGATAATGAACAGCTGTCCATGGCATGTCTGGAGCTGTACCCGATTGTTGTTTCCACTATGCTCTGGGGATCCCAGTGGGATGATGACAATGAAGATAATAAACAGCTGTCCATGGCGTGTATGTAGCTGTACCCGATTGTTGTTTCCGCTATGCTCTGGGGATCCCAGTGGGATGATGACAATGAAGATAATGAACAGCTGTCCATGGCATGTCTGGAGCTGTACCCGATTGTTGTTTCCACTATGCTCTGGGGATCCCAGTGGGATGATGACAATGAAGATAATGAACAGCTGTCCATGGCATGTCTGGAGCTGTACCCGATTGTTGTTTCCACTATGCTCTGGGGATCCGAGTGGGATGATGACAATGAAGATAATGAACAGCTGTCCATGGCATGTCTGGAGCTGTACCCGATTGTTGTTTCCACTATGCTCTGGGGATCCCAGTGGGATGATGACAATGAAGATAATGAACAGCTGTCCATGGCATGTCTGGAGCTGTACCCGATTGTTGTTTCCACTATGCTCTGGGGATCCCAGTGGGATGATGACAATGAAGATAATGAACAGCTGTCCATGGCATGTCTGGAGCTGTACCCGATTGTTGTTTCCACTATGCTCTGGGGATCCGAGTGGGATGATGACAATGAAGATAATGAACAGCTGTCCATGGCATGTCTGGAGCTGTACCCGATTGTTGTTTCCACTATGCTCTGGGGATCCCAGTGGGATGATGACAATGAAGATAATGAACAGATGTCCATGGCATGTCTGGAGCTGTACCCGATTGTTGTTTCCACTATGCTCTGGGGATCCGAGTGGGATGATGACAATGAAGATAATGAACAGCTGTCCATGGCGTGTATGTAGCTGTACCCGATTGTTGTTTCCACTATGCTCTGGGGATCCCAGTGGGATGATGACAATGAAGATAATGAACAGCTGTCCATGGCATGTCTGGAGCTGTACCCGATTGTTGTTTCCACTATGCTCTGGGGATCCCAGTGGGATGATGACAATGAAGATAATGAACAGCTGTCCATGGCATGTCTGGAGCTGTACCCGATTGTTGTTTCCACTATGCTCTGGGGATCCCAGTGGGATGATGACAATGAAGATAATGAACAGCTGTCCATGGCATGTCTGGAGCTGTACCCGATTGTTGTTTCCGCTATGCTCTGGGGATCCCAGTGGGATGATGACAATGAAGATAATGAACAGCTGTCCATGGCATGTTTGGAGCTGTACCCAATTGTTGTTTCCACTATGCTCTGGGGATCCCAGTGGGATGATGACAATGAAGATAATAAACAGCTGTCCATGGCGTGTATGTAGCTGTACCCGATTGTTGTTTCCGGTATGCTCTGGGGATCCCAGTGGGATGATGACAATGAAGATAATGAACAGCTGTCCATGGCATGTCTGGAGCTGTACCCGATTGTTGTTTCCACTATGCTCTGGGGATCCCAGTGGGATGATGACAATGAAGATAATGAACAGCTGTCCATGGCATGTCTGGAGCTGTACCCGATTGTTGTTTCCACTATGCTCTGGGGATCCCAGTGGGATGATGACAATGAAGATAATGAACAGCTGTCCATGGCATGTCTGGAGCTGTACCCGATTGTTGTTTCCACTATGCTCTGGGGATCCCAGTGGGATGATGACAATGAAGATAATGAACAGCTGTCCATGGCATGTCTGGAGCTGTACCCGATTGTTGTTTCCACTATGCTCTGGGGATCCGAGTGGGATGATGACAATGAAGATAATGAACAGCTGTCCATGGCATGTCTGGAGCTGTACCCGATTGTTGTTTCCACTATGCTCTGGGGATCCGAGTGGGATGATGACAATGAAGATAATGAACAGCTGTCCATGGCATGTCTGGAGCTGTACCCGATTGTTGTTTCCACTATGCTCTGGGGATCCCAGTGGGATGATGACAATGAAGATACTGTCCACATTATTAACACGGGTAGGTCAGACGTCTGACATGGTAGGTCAGACGTCTGACGTGGTAGGTCAGACGTCTGACATGGTGTGCTGCATCAGGCAATTGTTATCATTACTGCAAAACACATCCCTGGAATTCATAATGATATTGCCAATGCACTGTCTTGGTTCCAGATCAGTAGATTCCGACAGCTAGCACCTGGGGCAGCACTCAATCCTTGCCAGTGTCCAACGCCTTCAGACGTAATGTGGTATTAGATAATGTAGTCAGTGAGTTATGGGACTTTTTATTGAATGAGTCTACTAGAGCTGTATATGAAGCAGGCTTTAGAGCATTTAGAAGATTTTCATATATGTATCTGGGTGGGAGTATGGCTATGGGTCATACATATCCAGTTATATCAGAAGAAATACTTATCTATTTTGTTGCAAACTGCTTTAGTTTCTTACAGTTAAAGTATTCTATCATTAAGACCTATCTGGCAGGTATTAGGTTTGCTTATATCAAAGCAGGTGTTCAGGATCCATGCTGTTTCCAAAATGGCCAGCCTTTCCAAAGTCTGAAAACCATCCTAAAAGCAGTTAAGAAGTCACAGGACAATGTAGTTAAACCCAGGTTGCCTATTACAGCAGAAATTCTAAACAAAATGTGTAATGGGTTTTTAAGATGCAGAGAATTTACAAGTCAGTCCAACATGTTTGACCCTGCAGCAGATTTGACTGTAGGAGACATCCAGATGCACGTGCAGGACAGGCTTTTCACACTTCATTTAAAAAGATTAAAGACCGATCCAGTTCGCAAAGGGGCAACACTCAAATATTTTGCAACAAATCAAAAATATTTGTGCTTTCAAAGTGATGCAGTCCATGTTGCATACAAGGAGTGAGATGCTAGCACAGTCACATGACCCCCTGTTTACCAATTTGGCAGGGGATCCATTGACACGCTCTTGTTTGTAATTGATAAATTAAAGATGCTTCTATCTAGTCTTGAATACAATCCTGCTTTGTACAGTGGTCACTCATTCTGGATAGGAGCTGCCACTACAGCAGCAGATTCACACATTCCAGATTACATTATAAGAACCATGGGGAGATGGAATTCAGATTGTTATTGCAGTTATATTCAAACATCTCGCAAATAATTACAAGAAACCCAACAAGCCATGTCCAGTAACCTTTGACATATGTTGCTAACGAAGGGGACCCAGGGTAGTTGCCTATAACTTGTGGGACAGGGTTCAACCACTACCAATTAATGTTACATTTTGTTGCCCATCTAGTGTTGTGAAGGGCAGGGTGATTAGTGGCATGCAGATAATATCAGAAATGTGTAGTTGTTCCCACAGAGGGTGTAGACAAATGTCTAGTACTCAACACTATGTGAATGTACTTGGACAATGCAGTAGCCATTTGTTGTAGTCACAGAATACACACTTATAATGTTCACTAGTTTGACTAGTCGAGAATAAGCTATTACATGCAATGTGAATGTCTAATGATGTACTTAGGACACAGTGCAATACAATGAGCTTGGTTGAACTTCATTTAGTTGCATTATATCACATACACTGGGGTACAGTCACTGTCTGAACAAGCTGCTTCCCGAGTAGTATATATATATATATGTTTATACATTCATAATTATGATATATGTGTAAATCACATTGGGACAAGTCTGATTGCATATCCTGTTCATAATGCCTATTCTTTGCAATAATGCATGAGAAGCTAAGTATTATGTAATTCAATAGGTAGGACATTGAAGGTAGAATCATTCAACTGTTTCATAGGTCACGATTTGGAATAATAATTGCCATTATTATAATGCAACATATTGGTCGTTGGAAAATAGCCTGTTATAATTCAATTTCCACCCCGTCCTTATATCTTGGGGCATTCGGTCTCAACAACTCTTGGGGCATTCGGTCTCATCACCTCTTTTTTTAGGCTTGGCTTCACACCCAAAGGGTGCAGACCCAGGATTCTATCATATGGCCGCAGTCACAAGATCAAGTAACTGACCCAGGATCACGTCCGGTCATGTGAAATATCCTGGTCTTGCATCCTGTTCTCAGGCTGTCACAGCTGGCCCCAAAGAGATCTGGCCGGACTGTCCCATTTTGCCATAATAAATTTGATGCATTTATCAAATGAGTTGTTGTGTTGTTCTGTCATAAACCATGTACAGTGATAAACACTATGCCTCAATTATTTTTACATGTCCCAAATTCCCAATACATACAGAACATGTATGACTGTAAAAGTAATTCTCTTTTGCACTGTATGTTTTCGGACAGCTAAGAATTAAATAATTTTTAGGTGTAATACATAGTCAATACGATATATATACATAAACTTTGTCAAATGCATGTATTCATATTTTAATTAATAATTATTTTTTTATAATTTATTTATTATATTTTAATTTTCAATTAACTAATTTATTTTATTGTATAGTAGATGTAAAGTACTTTTATTGTTTATACAGGGGATTATTAGTTATGGAAGGACTATTTTAAAGATTATTTCATGGACCATGGTATACATTTTATAATTATTATGTTTCATTTGAATAAAATTCTAAATATTCACGAGAACATGCATGTAAAGCGCCTGAGTACAATCTGATTGATCAAGCGTATAATAGTATTATTATGACATATACCCATATCTGGTCCTCGTGACAACCAATGATGTTTCTTCTCCTTCCTGTTTCTACTGCCTGGCAGCTTCGCACGCAGTCTCTTTGGCATTGCTGCCAGACTGCTGAGTAACGAACCACCCATTCCTAAAATAACAATGTCATGTATGTATGTACATTCATATAGAACCTGGTGGGTCCAACGATACAGTGTATACACTTTCTACACTGCCTGCTTGACGTCTCTCACATGCCAGACAGGGAAGCAACTCCGGCCACTGGGAATATCCAGTGCATTTGAGACAGAGACCACCACTATGTGAGTCCGCGACAGGTTACACCCTGTGTGGGATCTTTTACTTCCCCTAGCAGAGACACCAGATAGAAGGAACCAACGGCTTTTATTGTCTCTTCCAAAAGACACAGGCAACATGAGGTGAACAAAATTGCCTAAGTTTTGAAACGGCGACAGGTGGAATCGAACCGCCATGCCCTCGATCGACAGCCAAGGCACTCTACTGTGTGGCCACCACTCCCACCCATGACCGAGTGGAATTTCACTTAAGCTGCTCGAAGTTTCAATTCCAGCTGGTGATAATGATTTTAAATGAGCCAATGCAAAATGAGTACCAGTGTTGACTTGTACTCAGACACTGTTCGCATGAAACGTGATTACTTCAACTAGCAAAAATGTTCATCCTCCGGATGGCACTACAAAGACACTGATACAGCAGGCAACTTGTTGAAGTGTTTGTAACTTACATCTGTTTACATAAATATGAGTAATTCTTTCACAATGCAAGAATATGTACACAGGCACCATCTGTTGGACGTATGGAACACTGGGTGTGAATTCTACATAAAGTATAGAGAATCAATTTTGTATTATTCTGCCAACAGTGGTGCAGTTCATGAAATTTCAAAGTTGTGTGCTCAACAATTTGTACCACAGACAAAAAGTGATTGCAGTTGCAAATGTTTAGTTTGTATTATTTCTTTTAGGTGCTTCATCTGAAAAAAAATTCAATAAATAATATTAAATAAACAAAAAATGGGCCAAGATTCCCTGAAGTCCTTTGGAGTTTGGGGGGCCTTGGGGTTAGAATGATTCAATCAAATACATATTTATTGTGTACAGTGACTATCACATGAAATATCTATGCAAAACAGAGAAAAAGTTACTGAAATATTTGCACTATAACCAAAGTTACAAGAATTTAAACAGGGCACCCGTCAAGAATAAGTTATGGAGAAAAGTCCATTTTAAAGTCGAGAGTCATTAGTCACATGACAACAAAATACATGGTATAACAAAATATTCATTGCTATTACCGGTAGTGTTACATAGTTACTTGCTATGCAGTAATGCTGTATCATACAATAACAATGAAGGGCTCAGCACACTGTCAGTTTTCCCATTGGCGACCATGTTAATGTTTTGTGTGATTATAAGAAAACGTGACCTATAAAGTTTCTTAAACTTCCCACCTGCTGTTATTATCATCTCATTGACATGCTGGTCGATTTTAGTCAAAATCTAATATCTCTAGCTCTTGCAAAATGCCTGTATGTATGACACCCGTCAATATTTACAAATGCATGCAGGCAGTAATCCGGCTAAAGTGTCAACTAGCCAAATTGCTGCCAGATACCCTTCCGCTTAGTAAAATCAGCTAAAAAGACACCATTTTACTGTCAACAGCTGCTACATTCACATCTAGAAATCTGACTACTCAAATGCACTTATGTCAGAGCAAGTGAACATTGTAAAAAATCATTTCTCAAAAATATAATGCACTTTTTTCCGTCAGTAATCAAGCAGGAAGTTCAACAGTGTGCTGATCCCAAATAGGCATGGTGATTTTGGAGAAAAATGTTGAAAACAACACACTTTATAGGCACCAATGTTACAAGCACTCTGCAATTTTAATTTTGGTAATCCCTCCAGGTGTTTGTGTTTTATGTACATTTCAAAGATGCCACCAAACTTGGCAAGGCACCAGAAAAATCAGCACTTCGCTGTTGGACAATTTGTAATCCAGCACAACGTTCTCAGGTGGCACTATGAACTCCTGATACAGTTTTCCAGAAAGTCCAATAAGTGTTTTATAAGAAAATTCAATACAGGCAGTTGTTACGTTACATTCAAATGTATATTGATTTTTTTACCTTGTGCCCTATTTACAAAGGTGAACATCAACAAAAAGTCACCTTAGGGTGTGAAATCCTCAAAGGCCAGACGTCTCAAGCAGTTCAATTACATAATATTACACAGCTTAATTAGCAGACATTCAGAAAACAATGCCACTTGCTTAATTGGCCAAAAGGTCCAGTCAGTAGACAGATCTGATAACAGGCTCCTGCTATGGCCTACTCCAGCTAATCAATGTCCTCAGACTTCATTAGGGTCAATGACAACATATTAACTTGTGTTTAATTAGCTGAAGTAAACAAAAAACGATTGATGAATCACCCTGCTGCAATGTTATTGGTTCATTTTCATTCAGATTTTCAAATTGAGGCTTAACTACTGGCATACGCACCCCACCCCCCTTATAAGACATGTGTTCCGTCACTGTGATTTTGACTTGCAGACTGATGAGAAGTCTGTAATATCCAAAAACGGTTTGTCCCATTCAACTGTAGTTTTGCCATACACGTATTTTCAGTAATTGTTTCAAGATATTTGAAGTAAAACGCATCCTCCGACATTGTGCAATGACTATAGCGTGCTTTCGTTGCCAGGCTCTCTACTTGGGCTCAGCACACTGTCAGTTTTCCCATTGGCGACCATGTTAATGTTTTGTGTGATTATAAGAAAACGTGACCTATAAAGTTTCTTAAACTTCCCACCTGCTGTTATTATCATCTCATTGACATGCTGGTCGATTTTAGTCAAAATCTAATATCTCTAGCTCTTGCAAAATGCCTGTATGTATGACACCCGTCAATATTTACAAATGCATGCAGGCAGTAATCCGGCTAAAGTGTCAACTAGCCAAATTGCTGCCAGATACCCTTCCGCTTAGTAAAATCAGCTAAAAAGACACCATTTTACTGTCAATAGCTGCTACAATCACATCTAGAAATCTGACTACTCAAATGCACTTATGTCATAGCAAGTGAACATTGTAAAAAATCATTTCTCAAAAATATAATGCACTTCTTTTCGTCTGTAATCAAGCAGGAAGTTCAACAGTGTGCTGACCCCTGAAGGCAATACTCAATACAGTTGTACTAGTTCACAGGGCTACTTTATGTTGGCAACTGCCTGTTTACTACAGTACATGAGCCCTTAAGGCAGAATCCTGTGCCCCTCAATGACACATCATTAATCTGGCCAATATCATGGCATGCAGCCCATGTAGTGTCTTCTGCTGTTGCAGTCTCTTAAGGACACTGTCTTTTAGCAACCTGTCCAATGTGTGACAAATTCACTACACTACATAACATCTCATTTGTGGGGGGCCCTGAGAATTATTAAATCTTGTGTACAGTTTTTGAAAAAAATCGGCAAAAATGTGAAAAGTCACCAGTTTGGGGGGCCCTGGGGGGGTTGTATGATTCAATCAAATACAGATTCCTTGTGCATAGTGGCAGTACCAAGATATGTCTATGCAAAATTAGAGAAAAAGTTGCTGAACGGTTTCCGAGATATGGCAGCTAATGGCAGATGGTGCATGCAGAGTGATGGCATTAGTCCGTTGGACCTTCAGCCCAAAGGACTAAAAATTAACTAAGGTCATAATACATAAATTAGAAGTTTAGAACATACCTTTATTACTGACACCTTTCTTGGTAGGAGTTTTTTCAACAGCGAGATACCTACAACATAATCACATTCAACATGAGCTTGTCTTGTAGTAGTAACATATGGTATCATTTAAGTTACTGGTATGTAACTTCAAGTCTTCAAAAATTGTATACAGCAATGGGTGCCTCTGCGATAAGTACCAATCTATGGCTGTTCCGCATGGGAGCATGTTAATTATGTTGTGTGTAGGTACCTTAAAAATATTTATAATAGTATTAATGAACAACATTTTTATAAATGTTAATAAACTGACATCTACCTTTAAATAGCAACAATGTTTACAAAACGCCCAATCACATGACAATTGACAGCTATAACATTAATTTATGCATTTATAAACTAGCAATGATATCAACTGAAACCAAGCCTCCAAGGTTCTGATCGTACTCTTCTGTATCCCCATAAGACATTCCTTCTTCAAACTCGTCGTCTGACACCCATTCTTCTTCCGAGTCAGAGTAATTGTAAACGAAAGTCGACCCAAACTCCATGTTTGTGTCTGTTGACAGCCAATAGCCAAGCCGCTTTCAAGTCGGCCCAGGGCAAAGCCAAGGACGAGTGGAATGCAGTCTCAGCGAATTATTTACTGGCTTCAGAGAACGTTTCGAAGCCCTGCAAAGAAAATGTTCAATTATTAACAATATACATAAAGCCCGCGAAACAAAAACCACCCCAAAACAACTCCAACATACAGTGCATTCTCTCAGACGTAACGTGCATTACCTATTGCCATAAACTATACGTTATTTACACAAATTAAAAGTTTGAATTATAGGCTGTCAGTAACCTATTAAAAACAGGAAATGCAATATACAATAAACTGTCTACTAACAGGCCTTTCACCAAGATGCATCCTCGCAAGCCAGGGCTGTTTGCCATGCAAAACTAGCCCTGGCAGATCTCCTACGTGAAGTGCGGAAGTTAGCTGATTAAAACTAGTAATTGACTTCGCCAGTCGCGACTGCATCACATGTGAAGATGAAGAAGACGGATAAATGACTTCTGGGAATCCCAATATATAATGACCCTCGTTCGCCCATTAGCACGAGCAGCTGAGCAGTATTGTGTATTCGAATAATTGCTTCTACTTCCTAAACATTGCATGTAACAGGAGCCACGGTTGGTTGAAATTAGTTTTATTATGTTTGAACACACTAGTATGATTACCAAAAAAAATATATATATACATATATATAATATATATATATATTGCGCGTCTGATTGCGCGTTCGATTGCCTGCCCGACCGTGCTTCATAGCATGTCAGACAACATTTGGACTGGCAAAAATTTTATCCTGGGTGAGGCTCTGCATGACGGCAACCCAATAATGATAAACAGCTTCAAGCCCAGGGTGATCAAGCAAGAACCACGCAAAATATACATGTACCACAATGCTAACATGCAGGATCTGAAAGAAGACCTGCTCAAATGGAGCAATGAGTTTGTATCCATGAACACAGTTGATGAAATGTATACAGAATTCCAAACTGTCCTTGACTCAATAATGAACTCTCACATACCAATAAAAATACTACCAAAGCGTAACCAAACACTGTGGCTAAATAAGCGAATCAAAAGACTACACAAATGTAAACAAAGGGCTTTCAACACTCACAAACTACATGGAAATTAAGCCAGCTATGACATTTCTTGTAAGGCATGTAAAACCACACACACAGAGACAAGAAATGCTCACAGAAGATATATATATATATATGACTTAAAAACAAACAAATCAACACGACCCAATGAAGTGCCAGCCAGACTCTTGCAACATGCCGTCAATGAATTAGCTCCAGCCCTCAGAGTAATCTTCCAAAAATCAATTATCACAGGAGAACTTCCCCTCTTATGGTTGCCAACATCACTCCAGTCTTCAAGAAGGGAGACCGGTCCTTTCCATCAAATTACCGTCCCATCTCCCTAACTTCAATATGTTGTAAACTCCTCGAACACATTATCTACTCTAACATAATGGACCGTTTTGACCGACAACACGGCTTCCGCAGTACACACTCCACAGAAACTCGGTTAAAACTCACCACACACGATCTAGCAAATTTTCTAAATAATAAATCCCAAGTGGATGTGATAATAATTGACTTCTCAAAAGCATTCGACACTGTTCCCCATAACCGGCTCCTAAATACATTAAAGAGATATGGTATCCACAACAAAACACACACTTGGATCTCTAACTTTCTCAAGTGCCGTGAACAGAGAGTGGTGGTTGGTGGAGAACATTCCACCTGGACAAATGTTATATCAGGTGTACCGTGCCTTTGTATCCCAAGGCACGGTACACTGGGACTTGGGAGTGGGACCGCTTCTCTTCCCGATATATACATCAATGATCTACCTGACAATATCCACTGCATAGTCCGTCTGTTTGCAGCTGACTGTGTCCTCTATAGAAAGATCAACAATCACAAGAACTACAGAAAGACCTAAATGAGTGCACATACACGCACGCATGCACAACACACACACAAACGCACACATATTATGTATTTCTGCTAAACATAATAACTAATAAAGTAGTTCACCACGGAAATTTGAGTATAATTAATTTAATAGTCGAAACCTTTTATAAAATAATGGCGCTGAAACAACCAATATTTGCCTGTACTTGTTGCGTCGGTAATGATACCACTTCGGCGACGATGCAATTTCAGTGAATTTGTTTTCAAAACACCGCCAGTGTGACCAAATTATCCTGCTGAAGCCACCAACTTCTGCCGACTAGCCGAAGCGGTAAGGCAGCTGAAGCTTCCTAAGTGCAAAAACGAAAAACGAGTGGTGTTGCAGTCGTATTTTGTTTTTTGTTCTGATGCAGTGAAAACAAAAAACTTTTTTATCATTATTTTGTTTTTCTAACATGTACTAGAAATAATGCGAATAGTAGATTGTGTTCGTCTTTCGTATTTCAAATATGAAAAGGAAAAACGGACATTGTTTGCTTTGTATATATACGGTATATAAACCGATCCCCCACACCCGGTCCCAGGCCTTAATGATTATACAGTACATCCAGAGAAACTGGATGCATGTCAGAAATGTTAGAAAAACAAAACCTAGAACAACTAACAACCAGACGAACAAACAGATGCCTCACCATATTCCACAAAGCCATCTATGTCTACTATGATCACCTACCCATGTCTGTCAAAAACCTCCTCCAGCCCGTACAACAAAACCATGATAACGGTCACATACAGTCACCAAACTTCACGTCATATATCTACAACACCTATTCTACACATATATATACACTTGTCACGTGATCAAACAATTAAATTTACTGTCTTTTATCGATCAAAATGTACAAGATATTAACTCGTTTATACATGTATTCATTAGTTCCACCGTAAACTCTAGTAGGTGGTGCCACTTTATGATTGACTTCAGCCGTGGGGATAGATCACAATTCATATTTCAATAATATTGTAAAATAAAGTCCATAAAATACATGATATTTAATTAAATAAGATTACTTTAAATTCAGTGTTGACAGCAAGTAGGGGTATTATTTAGACTATAGGTTTGTGTAAATACTGGCGCATTTTAATATTGTTTACCAGCGGCAATTCATCATAGCTATGATACAGTACATAATAATGTTTTGTGTTTTACAAACATTTTATTTTGCAAACAAAATATTGTTTTATTTCCTGAAAATATTATGTGAGCTTTATCATAAACAGTGACAGATAAATAAAAAAATGTAATTACCATGTGTGCGTGCCATGCAATTACTGAATTACAATTTGAACAGTTTTTAACGTTAGTTTAAAATGGCACTGAAGAAGTGTCTTTTCACAATTAACATTCAATGATCACAATTACTGATTCCTTTATTTTAATTAATTTAATATTATAATTAATCTATTTGATTGTTTTAATAGCTTGTATACTTGTGTTTATTTATGTTTTAAGACAGTATAATTTATTTTACTTAGTAGTAATGATTGTATATGTTGTAGTATATTAATTAGTGTTTTTAACTACATATGGTATGGTGTTATTTGTTTATTTGCATTAACCATTGTAAAGCACCCCAGAACAATTATTTAGATGGGGCGCTATATAAGAAATAAATTATTATTAACGTCAATAATGTCAGCAGTATGAAAGAATGCATAAAGGTCTTCATAAATATTTTATGGGATTTCATTCTGAAGTTCTGAACCATTCCGGTTATAATCTTAAAATGGCCTATTTAGGTGGGCATTAAGCCTTGGATGCCCCCTTTCGGAAATATGTTCTTTGTAATTATTGTGAAACTATATGATATTTTATTTCATTTATTATAATTATTCCTGTTGTTAATATTTTACTTGTTAACAACATAAGAGATTTTGTTATGTGGATTAAAAAAATAGCTATACAAAGTACTTTATTATAATATTGACATAGTATTAATGATCATGAAAACCTTTGTATGAAATATTGTTTGGCGGATTATTGTATTTATTGATAAAACATAATAATGTTAAGTTGTTCGTTAATTTCTAATTGATGTGTTACGTAACAATGTGTCCTTTTCAAAGATGAATTGGTGAATGTTTGAAGAACTTATATTTATGAATAAACTCTCTACATATGTCAATATATGTTGCAAAGTGTTGGTCGGCTCTGAAAAGAACCATGTGTTGTTGTTGTTCTTTTTTGTCCATCATATTCGTGTAGCTTCAGATGTCCAAGAGGATGGATGTCCTGGAATGAATCCATCCCGAATTTGACATCTCGCCATACCACTCTCGCTTGTTTCGACATTTCGTCTTCACCCACATAAAGTTAAAACCTTATATGTTATTATATTCACAGCTTTCTGTGATGGCGTGGAAGTGTTGTACACGTGGAACTACAGACTATGCACATCCAAATCAGACCCATAATGATTTTGGAGGTGCATTATTTTATCAACTTGCATTTGAAGGCTCGCAAAAAACCTCTCTTGAGACATCATACTGCACCCCCCATTTAAACCTCAAATGGAACTGGTTTCCCACAAGTGAAACTCTTTTACCCTACCGAGGTGGTGCATAAGCACCCATCACATCTCACAACTTATGGTCCTTTTGGCAGCCTACGCTCAACACTGAGTGTCGATTGCAACGCCGCATTATACTTATTGACTTCACCTGTTTTTCATATTGGAAATAATAGAACTCAAAAACACAAGTCCAACAACCAGAATTGGCTCATTTGTTTCTTTACACAATTTCTTTATACAATATTAATTTACCTATACAGTATACCTTTACAGTGTACCTTTGCACAAGACATTCACACAAAATTTCCTTTAATATATATATATATAAATAAATGATTTGGAGGATGATAATATCAAACAGAGTACTGAAATTTCACATAAATTATTAACCAATGAGCATTGATTACTTTTACTGGCATCCGAATATATGTTCGTTATAATGGCCGTCTGGTAAAATTTAGTAATGTGATAAAATGGCCGCTCAAACTTAAATCTGACCACTACTATTGTCCATGTTAAATTATACTATTATTGTTTATTATTTTTAATGTATATAACAGGGATAGCACAGTACAGCATATAAATTAATATGCATAATTTTTTTGCAACTAACAAATTGTTAGTAAAAACAAAATAGTATATATTGTATCATAGTATGATAAATTACCTCTGGTAGACAACATTAAAATGCAGCAATATTTACTCAAACCAATAATTGTATTAAATACCATCAGCTACTGTCAACATTACATTTAATGTAACCTTATTTAAGGTGGCTAGATCGGCTATTATATGCTTCTTTTGAATTAATCATTTTCTAATATAAGTTTTGAAGATAAGCTAACCATTTTTTCTCAGAGTTTGCCTCAGATACTAAACAATACTCCAGACCAAAAAGAATTTATTTTTTATGTTGTTTAGAGATATTTAAATGTGTTTAAAGACAATTAAAAAATATGTCAAAAATCACCTTAAAATGGCATTTTATTTCATTTTGAGAAACTCCCCAAAAGAAAAATTTGTATGGTTGTAAGTACAAACATGTTATTGACATTCAGACTGTTTTTTTTGTAAACAAATGCATATTAAGTTTGATACAGCTTCATAAACATTTTGCTACAATGTTGAAAGACAACAAAAATCCGTACTGCATTTTTGGCATGACCCCTTCACCAAACATAAAACCATCCCGTGCAATTTTGGGTAAACACAAGTCGAGTTCATATGCCAAGTTATGGCTTTGTAAGTATTGTAGTTTTTATAAAAAGTTACATTAAGTAATACTTCCTGGTTGTTACCAATAATACAAGTGTCACCAGATGCTTGTTTTTTGCTTAGAAATGTGTCTTTTTACTGGCATGTGGCTTATTTCAACACAATTTGACAAACACTTCTATTACTGAGATTTCCCGCCAAGTTATCTCATGATGTTGTATTACGAAGGGCCATATTTTGAACTTGTGGTAGACAAGATTGATTGACACCTGCAGGGGGTCAGGTATTATCGAGAATAAACAAAACTACCACCAGTATTTGGTGATTTGACAGTGTGATGCATTTAGGTAATTATAATACAACAACATAGTGGCATGAGAATAACCAGACTATATGATCTGCATTCATGGTGAATGAATTTATGTTTGAACTGGGCTGACGCACATGTGATCATCACCATGGAAACATTGTCAGTTTCCAAGAATCTGAAAAGGGACTTTCCACAGACACACTAAAAATACTAGTTTTTAAAGGACTGATTGGTGACATATGGTGATAGTGCCTTGGTTTTTTTAATAGTACACATGTTCATACTGACACCTACTATTAGTAGTACTAATGTTCTATGAAGAATTTTTTTTAGAAATCAACTGACATGATGCCCGGTGCAGCTACCTTAATTAATTAATTTAATGAAACATAGTATATTTTAATGACTTTTTAGAATAATTACTATTGAAATATGAATTGTGATTTATCCCCATGTCTGAAGTCAACCACAAAGTGACACAATCTACCGGTGTTTCCGGTGGAACTATTGAATACACGCAAAAACGAATGAATTTCTTGTACATTTTGGTCGATAAAACAGTAAATTTACTTTTTTGATCACGTAATAATTGTATATGTGTAGAATATGTGTTGTAGACATATGATGTGAAGTTTGGTTCCGTAAGGCAGAAACCGAGTGATCCAGTATACTCAATGCCTATCACGGCATCTAAATAGCAAAGGCCAAAGCATTCAACCCTATCCACACCAGCAAGAGCTGTTAGTGTTATAAATTTTCCTATTTCCCCTGAACAATAAAAGATTGGAATTCCTACCAGATGCAATAGTCAACATTACAGAACCACATCAATTTAGACAAGCTTTGATACACGACTAATAACCCAACTAGAATGTGCACCCAATCCTGACTGTATGACTCCTGACAATAAAACTAAGGAGTGTTGGCCAGTAAGCAACCAAGACCAAGATTTGAATCTACGAAATGTCACTTTGCCGTGCAGCGACTTTAATGTGGGCGATATCAAAACTAACATTGTAACAGACACACCACTGACTGTGACATGGGCCCTATCGATCTAAACTAAAGACTAAACAACGAAGAGCTGCCAGGTATGTCCTTAGGTGCTACCACAACACATCTAGCGTCAAGGACATTGAGGAACTGCAATGCATTGTCGCAAGCCAGGGCTGTTTGCCAGGTAAAACTAGCCATGGCTGATCCCCTACACGAAGTGCGGAAATTAGCTGAGTCAAACTAGTAATTGACTTTGCCAGTCGCGACTGCATCACCCGTGAGAACAGCACAAATACCCGCCCCAATTTGAAGACGGATAAACGACTTCTGTGAATCCCAATATATAATGACCCGTTCGCCCATTAGCATGAGCAGCAGAGCGGTATTGTGTATTCGAATAATTGCTTTTACGCTGGTAGAAATTAGTTTTATTATGACCACCTGACCTGCCTACATCTACTGATCTAGTGAGCGATCTCGTATGCTGAGCTTAAATTCAGAGTTTCGCATAGCGATCAGCCAGGCGGTACTGCTGGCTGGCACTGACGTAATCAGCAGCAGCGAAACCTGGTGTGCGAGGATGTTGCAATGGCCCCTCTACAACAACGAACATACAACATCGCCGCCTAATACTAGAAATAGCTAGAATGACCATGCTCTATAAAATCCACAACAACCACGTCATTGCCACTGGACTGAAGAGTAAGCTGAACCCTCCACCACCACGCCAACAACGCGGCCACAGCCACCAGTTCTCGCAGCCAGTGTCGCACTCAGTACTAGGGTCCTTGTCAGTGAGCAGTAGAAAATTAATGGTCACGTCAAGAAGAAGAAATAGGAAGTAGCTTTCGTTTCGTCACTTTTCGATCCCAATCAGGCAATCTTCCACAATTACAATGAAAACAAGATACTAGTATTGCGCACGATTCTATGATCATGATGTGTTTTAAATTCCTAATTTGCATTCAACGTTAGCTGCATCATAAAATGCCGTTACCTTACAACTGTCCAATGTTGTCTACCTGTAACTGGCTGTAGGTGCGTTGTGAGTAATATGAGACGCCTTCTAATTTGAGCATCGAAGCGACGAAGCCTGTAAAAACTATCGTGATGCGCAGTGCGTAAATAGTGGTGACGCATGTTGACCAGAAGAGTCAACGCGACCAAGAGAGGTTAAATATGTTGATTTGGTGTTGATTGGACTTGGATTGTTGACTGGATGATGTCGCAACAATTAAGTCGCACTAGAGCCACTCCTGTATGCGCAATTGCTTAACATTAAAACTGCATTATTTATAGTAGTTTCTTCGTTGAAATGGGGCTTATTGTGCAATTCCAAATACTTCGTTTAGTGACTTTATTAGCGTCGCCATCTAGCGGACTCCACTGAACAAATAAGGCGCCATTTTTGTGACGTCATGTAATCGTGTGCACATCTTCTCGCGGTTGCTATGGTTGCTGTGTAAAGATTCACTGCAACTAGAAAACTGTTGTGGCGGGCAAAGACGGTAAACATACCGGGTCAAAACTGCCGACAACAGCCAGGATTTAGGTTTTTGCTCAACGTTTCGGGTAGGCCATCATAAAATATTGGGCGTAGTTTATAACACGTCTGCCGAATTCGACAAGTTAGTATCAAAGACAAAGTCACAAGCCATTTGAATTTTGATTGAATGATTGACCGACTCGGCGATTCGGCGATTGTCAATTGATCATTGATTGAATGATTGATTGTGTAACCTGCTATGATCATATCTGTCAGTGACAGTGTCAGTTGTTGAGTTGAAAGTAGAGCCTGTGAGTGTGACTGTGCAATCATTCATTGACTCAACGACGATCAGAACCGATTCTGTGATGATTGATGTCGATGATAGCCATTTTACCCATGCATACTACCCCGCATAGGCATAGTAACCCATACTGTCTGATCTGGTCTAGGTAAGCCTCCTGGCACATGCTTATCATAGCCAAGGCGTGCGATAGTGTAGTGGTTAGCACATCCGCCTGACATGCCGGCGCCCCGAGTTCAATACCCGGACCGGGCAGGTATGGTATATTTGGTGTAAAAACCTGGCTCTCAACATTGGGGACTGTGTATCCCTCGTGAATTGGAGATCACATTAATGTCGGTCCCGTCTCAATTTGGGACGTAAAAGAACCACTGAGGACGACAAGCACCCTGGCAGTGACCACCCTCAGTGCCAGCATAGAAAGGTCGGCTTGGCGATAATGTTCTGAAAAAAGGCTGGCTAGTTGAATGAGACCTCATAAGATCATAACATTGTAACCACAATATATACAGACTAGTCAGTTAATAGAACGTTGCCGAGTGCTGGAAACAACTAGGAAACAAGGTATAGGGAAATTACTGTGGCATAGGCAAGGATCCAGCTAGGTTAGAAAACTACTAAAAACAAGTCGATGCTAATGCATAGTTCTACTTCTAGTTTGATCTAGATACGATACATCAACCATTTTGGTCACCTATATCCTAACATTTAAAATATTGTTCATGTTTGCACTATCCAATTTATATGTGTATGCGTTTACTGATTTGTTTATGGCATTTTGATAACTTGTCAAGTTGGCTCAGATGAGTAGCTTTCCAAGGTAGTTGGATCCTCGGTTACACTAGGGTACAATATATGTATGGTCAATGGAGAGGAACTGGAAAGACCCTGCAGGCCCAAGGCCTTGACCCACCTGATGTCATTTCAAAACTGACAGTTTTGTGCACCCCACATTGCCTGTGTGTGTTTTTTTCAGAAGAGTGACTATAAGCGAATATAATTATATACATATATATATTTATTTATATATATTATAATCATTATGCCAAGGGATCAACAGGAAGCACACACAAAATTTCCACTTCTACAGTGAATGTTCCTATTTAAAACGCATAACATTAACATAACATTTTTGTTCCCCCATTTCTAATTTGAAATAAATATATTTCAGAGGTGTTGGTGAGACATATAACAGCTAATTGGAATCTTCGCTAATTAAGGTCTTATTTTTGGTAAGCAAATGCAGTTGAATGCATTATTAAAACGTACAATGTGTGACATGTTAATTAACTACAGTCACTGGCGCAACCTTGTGGGTGCTAAGCAAAAAAAATTATTGATAGTGATATGTCACTCCAAGGAACATATTTCCAGCATTGCATGTTTTCCAGAATCATAATGACCAAAACCTCAGACTTGCTGCCATATCTGAGATAATTATAGTAGCTGATTTAACTATATTAATTGAAAGAGTTGAACAGTTTGTCTTAAACCAAACTTTCTTCACACTCCAAATCACAGAACTAAAAAAATATTTTTTGATGTTGTTGTTCTTTTCCTCCTGATTCCCTGTCGACAGGGGTGAGGCTAGCCTTGATTCCCTGTTGACAGGGGTGAGGCTGGCCTTGATTCCATGTCAACAGGGGTGAGGCTGGCCTTGATTCCCTGTCGACAGGGTGAAGCTGGCCTTGATTCCCTGTTGACGGGTGAGGCTGGCCTTGATTCCCTGTCGACAGGGTTGAGGCTGGCCTTGATTCCCTGTCGACAGGGGTGAGGCTGGCCTTGATTCCATTCCTCGATTTCAGTTTCCTTCTTCTTTTCTCTGACTTGTGTTGCACTACTTTCCCCACCAATTGACTCCATTCCCTCTCTGTCTTTTGCTCTCATTCTCCACCCGTCTTGCAATCCTTCCAAGTCTCTCTTAATGCAGTCCTCCCATTGCAGTGTAGGTCTTCCTCTCCTCCTTTTCCTCTCCACTCTCTGCTTTCTTTGCCAGCCGTTCTCCTCCCATTCTCTCTACATGCCCAGCCCACTTCAGTCCACTCCTCACCAGCTTCTTCTTAAGGCTATCTTTTACTCCAACCTCCTCCCTCAACGCCTCCTTTCTTCTTACCCAGTTGTTTTCACAAACCTGCACCTTCTCTTGTTGTTTCTCTGTCAATGCCATTGTCTCTAGGCCGTACAGGTATGTCAGGGTAATACATGAACAGAGCACCTTTCCTTTGAGTTGACGCGATATGCGCCTGTCTCCCATCACACCTTCAACTTTCCTCGAATCGTTTGACCCTGCTTTTATCCTTGTGCAAATTTTGGTGTCTGAGTTACCGTCCCCACATATCACTCCACCCAGGTATAAAAACTGTCTCTTTGATATTACATAAAAAGGAGGTGGTTGCCAAATAGGAAGTGGGTGAGAGGAAAATATGTTTTATTTCTATTTGCTCTTATTTCTGAATATTCTTCCGGATAGTTTTTTTTATTCCAAATATTTCATTATGACATATCAAAACAATATATACTGAGCTGGGATCTCATTCTCTAAACTCCCATTCCCAAAAGTACCAGAATAACCAACCAAATGATTGTGGGCAATTTACAGAAAGTTTTACAGGTCTAATAGAGACCTTCATTACCGTTGCACACTGACTTTATTAGTACCTATGACACTAAATGAGAAATAAAAATAATAGATAAGGAATCCAATTGAAGAATGTGATACATTAAAGAAGCGATATGGATAAAAATAAGACCAGAACACCTACCAGTCGAGATGACAGGATCTATAAACTACCTGGTATGTACGATGATGCCATTCAATATCGTATTCATAGGTATCGAAGAAGTCGGTATGCAACTCTAACAAAAGCCTCTACCAGGTAAAATATAATTTGGATATGCCAAAATGAAATATTTGGATTGAAGCAGTAGTGCAGGTTCACGGTTCAACTGTACGTGACTGATTCCAGGTAGACGCCTTAGGCCAGACACCTGCTACAGGTGAGAGCCACGCCCACGTGCCATCATGGTGAAGCTACAGATCGGGAAGCCTAACAAGCATGTCCAAGCCAGCCGAGGGGCAGATGTGGACCTAAACAAATTCTACTCGACCGAGTCGGCGACAGCATATGGCCGCAAATTTGCAACGTTCGAGCCTCGCACGACTCGCCATTATGGTACTGGATACCTGTCCAACTTTCGGCCAGGTGTTTACTATTCTGCACACTTGGACGAAATCGACAACCCAGTCATGGGGTAAGTGCTTGTTAGCAAACTGTGCTAAACATGATAGAATTAAGACTTTAGTTCAAGAAAGAAGTGTTATTAATTTTTATTTTATGCAGTTTAATTTTGCTAAGGAGTGTCTACAGATTGTATTTCTTACATGCCGCAACCCCGTAGGCACATTTAGTTGGCCTGATACAAATCATAGTTTTCACTTATTGCTGCATCGCAGCATGTATTTAAAGGAATAATTATGTTTTGAAAATGGAAAGGTTTTGTGGCACCAATTTTGAAATGGATGCACTAATGAGAAACCTGGAGATGAGAAACCATATTTATATGGTCTCGTAGCCATTTTCGATAGTAAAAATCCCACGTCCTACACTATATGTATCCGTGGAGGGGAGTTTGAACTAATGCCAAACACATAACGTTTATTTTGGGTTCTGTGAACTTATGAAACCATCTCGAGAAATTGAATATAAGTGATATTCGAGTCGACAGAAATATTTCACTGCAAGCTGTTAACTTTAAAATTAAAATTGGCATTGTCTTTTACAAAATATTTTTTGTTAAAACAGTCATAAAGTTAACATTTTAATTGGTTACTGCTTAATTGAAAACAAAATTTGTTTCACTAACAATCCATCCTGGATACGGTCCATAAAAATGCTAAAAAAAATGCCAATTTCTAAGACGACGTTGCACCACTCTTAGACTATCATAAACAGCTACATTTTAAAAGTTTATTAAAGCATGATTTGTTTACATGACATTAGCATCGTGACCCGTTGACCTGGTTAAGGTCAAGGTTGTGATATTTGTTATTAAATTTTGAGCAACGTTTAAGCTGTATCTAACTTAACCTGTGCACTCCTGCCCTTCATATTACTATACTCGACGGCACAATTTCGGTTTAAGTTGTTGGTGCTCTCTACGCTCTTGTAAACTGAAAACTGTCAACAACGACGCTCCCGTTAAAACATTGAACCATGTGTGACGTGGAAATAGTGCCCTCTGTGATATGTCAGTGGCTTCTGTAAAATTTCATTGTAATTCATCACACAATGAACAAAATCATATGTTGTTGACAAGTGTTTATTGGGCCGTATTTTCAAACACTTTGACAACTGTACAATCTTTTTTGTCAAATTGTGCCAACTGTGTAGATTATCAACTATCATGATGGAAGTATCGCTCTTTGCCTTACAAATATTTTAACAATCAAGTTAGTGAAACACATTTTGAAAATACTCCTTGATTTTTCTGTCAGATTCTGTTCTAAGATGGATTTTTCTTAAGAGCTTAATATGTTAGTGAAATGGTCCCCTGGTGTCTGTTCTAATATAAAAAGTAGTTCACAAAACTCTGTTCTCTATCGACCACATTGTAGCAATGGTTCAATTCATTTTTGCACATACAGCTGTAGTTGTCAATCTGATACTTTTATTATATTATTTTTATTGATCAAGCTAGCTTGTTTTTCTAGTCCTATATAAAAATGCTGAATACCGAAAAATGCTGAATGATAAATTGATTATTAATTTCCATCAACAGGCAGATAATAGGGAAGAACTACCTGTCGATTACAAAGAAACACTACAGACCGTATGAAGAAGCTGATGGGAAGGAGCCGCTGCCGAATCTTCTCTTTCAAGCAGGAAGTGGCTACATCCGGGATAAACCTTTGTCCATCCCAACTGTTGCAGAGGTAGAGCTAATCCCAACACGTTTTGTTATGACGTAAATTTGAACAGTTTTCACACTAATTACTTTAGACTGATTATGAACTCGGAACAACCGCAGAAAATATGTGTAATTTTGCAGACAATTGATTTCATCTATCTCACATCCAGCACAAAGGCTAAAACTTGTAAACCCTGAATCCAAGGGGTCGTAGCAGAACCTCTGAAAGGTTAGCATGCAAGATGTAAACTGTTTAGGAGGAAAATGTTAACAAACACACACATGCACGCACATGCATGCACACATGCACATATAGACACCACACACAAGCACACACACACAAATGCACACACACACAAACACACATGCACACACACACACCTACATGCACACGCACACACCCAGACACGCACACACGCATACATATATGCTAGCTATAGTTTGTTTAATTTGGCATCCTTTGTTACATTGGTGTGTTTAGGTGAGGAATGTTGCCACAATGAGTCGAGTTGCCTCGGCTCCGGCTGACATCATGCCTCGTGGGACTCCACATCTTCACAAGATCAAGCCAAAGGATCCTGTCGAACTGGAGAACCACGGATATGTAAGTAGAGGTGGATGGAGATCCACATCTTAGTCCACAAAGCTGAAAATATTAATTTTCACTTTGCATATTTGTCTGAATATATTTTGCTAAATTATGCATACATTTGAAAAAACATTTTCTTAATATTATAGATACAGGTAATGACTTACAGCAGGAATCTACACGTTTCAGACAAATAACTATATATATATCCAATATGAAAAATATGAAAACAGAAAAAAAATCAAAATTATACAACATGACAGGATATTGAACAAAATACAAAAAAGTTGGAAAGAACATTTTCTTAATATTATAAATAATGACTTACAAAAGGTATCAACACAACATTCAGAACAAATATACTTGAAATAACTATTATGTCTAAAATGAAAAATATGAAAATATAGAACAAAATACAATATGAAAATATAGAACAAAATACAATATGAAAATATAGAACAAAATACAAAAAAACAGTTACAGCTTTAGAATCATATATATGTATAATCTTCAATATATGTATTTTCACATCCTCCATCTCTGCCGCAGGGCCCCAGTCGGATGACCACCGAGATGAGCGAGAGGTTCACTTGCAAACACACAGGTGGCGCTGACTGCTCAAAGCTGTGCAAGCTGCCGATTGGTTTGAAGGAAGAGTCAGGCTTTGTCCACAACATCAATGTGGAGCCAGTGACATTCATACCCGGAGCAGCTCATGCTGGTAATGTCCCAGGCTGGTTCACCAACAGACCCACTGGAGTCACTGTCACGACCACTGACTTCAGACCATGCGCCTATCCCAAGGTACTTTAAAGTTTTAAAAGCCTCACCACTTTCAAAAAACATTTAAAACATAATTTTAAAACTGGCATTCAACTAATGTGACTGCGCCAATTTTATTGCTTTCTTTTTTATAACTGCGATATACATGCATGTAGACCTGTATTTGTAATATTTTATTCATGTGTTTATATAATTTTGCACTATAATTATATACATATACTTTTTTATTTATTATGTTTAAATCAGTTGTTTTACACTCTTATTAATATTGTACTTAATGATTTTAATTATTTTATGTAAAGTGCCCTAGAGCATTTGATTTTAAATGGATTCGAGCGTTACATAAATGTTAAGTATTAGTATTCAAAATTACTTTGGTGTTACATTTAATGCCCTTAGCCAGAAATACTTTTTCGTCAGCCTTGAATTAATCAAAAGTGTGCCTTTTAACATGTGAATGGCTTGCATGGCGGCCAGTCACAACAATCACAGCCTTTATTGGCCAGTTTAGTTTTTTCAGTAACAAACCAGTATAATTTGAGCCAATTATATTTAATTAATATTGATCCACTGGATTTCTTTTACTTGCCAATAATAGTTATTGATTGACCCCTAGACTTGGAACTATTAGTTAATCTAGCAGTCAGCTGGCTCCCTCTAAATTCCACCTGTCTTGTCAGTTGTAATTACCCATCTTGGCCAGACATCTACCAGTCTTGAAGACGGGCAAATGGGTCTCTGACTAAGCCAATGTTGCTAACTAGATAATCACCTAGGGCCATAAGAGTTACATAATAATAATAATGTACTTTAACTGTTACAGTTATGTGCATCAAATATGATTAAAACATAACTGTTGTTTCCATAAGAAATGATCACATTTAAATTCAAACCTGTCTGCTTTCTTTCATGCTGACGTGCCACATAAATATATTTTGTTAAACTTGTCACAGATATTTGGCACTCTACAGATGTTAATAATGTTAATAATATATTATTGGGGGCACAAATCGTGCATCCAATTGTTTTTTTTGTAATTTTAACAAACATTTGATCAAATTCCTCCATACTGGATAATATATCTATGTGCTAAATCTCTAACACCAATTCCATCAAATTTCTGCAGTCAAGCTGTCAGAAAAGTTGTTTTGACTGAATTACTTATGAAAATAAACCAGAAGTATCCAAGTCTCATAAAAGCCACGTGCGTCAAAACCTGTGCATCATATGTGCACTGTGTAAACCACTCTATGGCCAGAGTGTGTCACGTGAATCAGTGCAAGATCGAGCAGTGTATTAATAGAGGCTAAGCACATTAGAATACAATATTTCAGTGACATAATTTTTGACCTAGCACAAATTTTCTGTACATGAGTATAATAATATTTGTGTACATTTATCATGTTACCAGGGAGACGAGAAGTTCCCGCGCCTGGCCAATAGATCAGATCACACGACTGGCTTCACAGAGAGCTCCAAGAGCAGGCCTGAGTTCGTGCAACGCATAATGGGTGACGCCTACGACAAAGTGGAAGATCTTCCTGATGCTAAGCGAGAACATATCAAGAAGAATGATCCGTGCGAATATCAGAATGCTATCCATCCGAACAATTATTACAGGTAATGATCATGGCAGAGCAAAGTTTGTAAATAGTTTGTACCATGCTTTATTTTGTAACAACATTAACATTAATAATTATGTACTTTGTATTATGTATAACATATTAAATATTATTGTTATATTTTGTACAAAATTTAACGTTAACATTGACGTGTACTCACACATATGTATGCAGACACCGTTGTTTATGCAGATATGCACCACACACAAACGCACACACACAAAAGTTGTGTGCACACACAAATGCACGCGCGCACACACACAAACGTACATACAAATACATACATGCATGCACATCCATGCACAGAGGCATACGCACACATACATCCATGCACAAACACAGACAAACGTACATGCCCACACAGACTGTTGTGCAGTCATAAACATGTTCAACAAGGCAAAGTAAATCACAAAAGAACCTTCTTTCAAAATTTAACAAGATCGCCATCCCAGATACACAATAATAATTATTATTAAAATGCCTTTGGCTTATCATGAGTCCATCATTTTTGTGTCTACACATAATGTGCTCTTCTGAGAGAGTTTCGAAGAGGTACACTTCCATTTTTGTTGCAGTATGGTCACTGGCCTCTTCAAGGGTCAGCAGAGGCCATTCAAGAGTGAGTCTGACCGTCTGGGCAACACAAGCGTAGGTGGGAAGGAGATCAGTGGATACTCAGAGAACACAATCCCATTTGTGCAGACCTTCGACAACAGAGCACGTTTTGTGTCGCACTACCAAACCAGGTGACAACTCTCTCACAGTTCTCTACGTATCACCTAATTTGAGACATGCAATTTGGGTTGAGAACAATGGGTTCTTGGGGGGTCTCGTAAGTTTTCGAAGTACCCCAAAATGTGCCGTGGCAAACCACCAGCTATCCCCTTTTTAGATAATGTGCATAATTATAATAATAAGTAATGATATTGTTATCTTTTTGTGTACCACAAATCACATTGCATACCAAAGAATAATCTTAATGTCCGATGTATACAATACTGAGCTGATGACATGTATTTAAAAAAAAATTATTAATTAAAAATTTCTAGTCGTAATTGGTATCATATTTTTGTTTGGTTAACTGGCCTTTAGTATTCCTATTCTAATCAAGTGTTGCCATATACTACCTCATTAGTGTTTCACTCTTTACCCCCTGGTATCATAGTGAGTTGTTTATTGTCACAATCGTTGTCTGACAAACATGCCGCTAGCCGAGGAAACACAGAACTGCGCAAGCGCGCTAACTATAGTCCGTTCTACAAAAGTTGGATATTGACACATCCCTTCTTTTCTAAACAAAGAAAAATAAGAACTTACTAATAAAACACTATCTATATAGTGCTAAAGTGGCTCAATGGTCTACAACTACAACTTATTAACACTAGTTAAACGTTCAATTATAAAATATAAATAAGCGTAAGGCAAAGTCACACGTTGGTAATATAGTCCGCCAGACGAGTAGATCGTTTCTTGAGTCGCACAGATCTTCGCGGAGTCGTCACCGTGGCGTCACTCATCTCCGGTGATTGATCTGCCGATTCGGAAGGCTCAGGTGTTGTCTCTGTTGCTGGCTCCTGCGTCTGCGGGTTTGTCTCGTCCTCGTTTGTTCGTCTAAGGTGCACTCGATTCCGCCTGTATGTACCAACAGGTATATCAACTTCGTACGATCGTTCATCGAGACGTCGTTGAACCACGGCCTTTTCCCATGCCTTTTGACCAGGACGGAACGGCTTCATGCGAACGATATCGCCCTCCTCGAGGATCGGAAGATCTTTCGCTGTTCTGTTGTAGTTTTTTCCTTGTTTCTCCTTCTGTTTGCTTATTCTGACCCTGTCTTTTCTCAAGTATTCTTCGCCCCTTGGCGCCAGAAGTGTTGTTGTCATCGGGAGTAATGTTCGCGTTCGTCTGTTTAACAGTCTCTGTACTGGACTGCTTCCAACCCCTTGTGTCGGTGTGTTTCGGATTTCTAGAAGTGCTAGATATGGGTCTGTCTGTGACTTCTTGCATTTGGTGAACATCAGCTTTGCGGCTTTCATGGCTGCTTCTGCTCTTCCGTTGGTGCTCTGGTGGCCTGGTGCACTGGTCTGATGCTTGATGTCCCACTTCGCAGCAAATCTCTGGAATTCGTCCGAGACGTACTGAGGCCCGTTGTCGCTAATTATGACTGATGGGATGCCATTTCTAGTGAAGTGTGCTTTCATAGTTTTTATCACGCTTACTGTGGTCATTGAAGTCATCCTGTTGACTTCCCAGAAGTTGCTTGTGTAATCGACCAATACGTGATAGTCACGACCTTCCCAGCTGAACAGGTCCACTCCGACTTTCTCCCATTGTCTCGTCGGTGTCTCTTGTTGCATTAACGTTTCTTTTTGTTGTGCTCGTTCATAGGTTCTGCACGCCTCACAGTTCTCAACCACTTGTCTGATGCCATGTTAGGCCAATAGATACATTCTCTTGCTCGTCGCAGGACACTTTCCACACCAAGGTGTGAGCTGTGGAGACACTCCTTCGTGAGTTTCCTCATTCCATCTGGGATGACTACTCTTTCTCCTCTGAAGACTAAACCGTCGTGCACTGCTAGTTCGTCTCTCATGCTGAAATACGCATGGATGCTAGTTGGGGTTTCATCACGCGTCTCGGGCCACCCTCGCTGTATGACATGCTTCAGTGTCTGTAGAGTCTCTTGTCGCTCTCCGTGTGTGCCTTCAGCATTGCCAGGCGTTCTGTGCTGATTGGCAGCTGCTTCACAGCATTCACAGCCCCGAAATTGTCGGTACCGCCTTGGTGTTGCAGGTATGACCGAGAGAGAGTATCTGCGATATACATCTTTCCCTTTGTGGTAGACGACCTCCGTGTCGTACTGCAACATCCGCAGGAGCATTCCTTGCAATCTCCTCGGATCTTTATACAGTGGCTTCTTTACGATCATTTCGAGAGGTTTGTGGTCGCTGTGTACAATTGTCTTTCGCCCAAGTGTGTATTGGTGGAAACGTTCCAATGAGAAAACGATGGCAAGACATTCTTTCTCAAGTTGCGCATATCTAGTCTCCGTATCAGTGAGTGATCGACTAGCATAGGCGATAGGTCTCCCCTTTTGTAGGAGAGCTGCACCAAGTCCGGTTTCGCTAGCGTCGCACTCGATGACAAGTTCGGCTTGAGGCTCATAGTAGGCAAGGATCGGACTCTGTGTCGTCAGCTGCTTTATTTTCTCCATCGCTCTTTCTTGTTGTTATGACCACTTCCACGGAACGTCAGGATGCGTTAACCTTCTGATGGGTTCCATGACATCGGAGAGGCCCGGCAAGAACTTCGACAAATACCCAACCATGCCCTGCAGCCTCTGGATGCCCTTCACGTCATTTGGGTTCTCCATTTTTATGATGGCCTCAATTTTCTTCTCGTCTGCTCTCAGTCCTTCACTGGTGACCAGATGTCCCATGAAGTTGATCTCGTTCGTCCGGAACTCACACTTCTTCCGGTTGAGTCTGATGCCAGCTTCACGACATCGCATGAGCAGCAAACGCAGCTTCTTGTCCTGGTCATCGTCGTCTCTGCCGAAGACGACTATGTCATCCGCCACGCAGATGACACCTTCAAGACCCTCAAGAGCCTGGTTCAACTTCCGCTGGAATATCTCGGTGCTGACGTTCGTCCCGAATGGTAAATGCTTCCATCGGTACCGACCAAACGGTGTAATGATGGTAGTCGAGGTCACAGTGCCAGTATCCTGATTGCAGATCTAGCTTCGAGAATACTCGTGCCGTGGACATCTCTGGTAGCACCTCGTCCATTGTCGGTAGTGGGTAAAGTTCACGGTGTAAGACCTTGTTTAGTGGTCTCGGGTCTATACAGACACGCAACGACGTGTCCTTCTTTGTCTGTATAGATATTTGGCTACACCACTTGGTGGGCTCGGTGACTGGACAGATGACTCCCATCTTCACGAGATGGTCCAGTTCCGTCTTCAACTTGCTCTTCAGTGTGATGGGGACTCTTCTCGGCGGGCACTGCACGGGTACCGCGTCCTGTTCCGCGTGGAGGTGGACCTTTCCCGGTAGGCTTCCCAACCCTCCCTCGAAAACTTTTCCAATACGTTTGTCGACGTTACCTCGTGCATCAGCTTGAAACTTCCGTAGTTTACGGTTATGAGGCCCATTTCTTCTGCGGCCTGCCTGCCGATAAGAGGTGTGAAGTCTCCTTGGACGATTTCAAACCACACTGCATACTTTTTGTTTGTTGCGGGGTTCTCTACGACTGATTGTGTCTTGCCAACAACAGCTCGAGTCGTCTTGTTCCACATGTGTAGCGTTACATTGGAGGTCACAATATCCTCTTTATTGACGTACTTCTCGGGCAGGACGTTCACGGTCGCCCCACTGTCAAATTGAAGCTTCACCAGCTTGCCGTTCAATTTTAGTTGTGCGTAAATCGGACCTCTATTGTCCGAAGCCTTACGCAGACCCATGATGGTCTCGTCCGCGCTCTCTGACGCAGCGATATTGTGCACCTTCTTGTTTCCTACCTGGCAACAGTTCGAGAAATGATTTTGTTTTCTACATTTGTGGCACGTTTTTCCCCACGCAGGGCAACTTTC
This sequence comes from Paraescarpia echinospica, assembly GCA_020002185.1. Classification (NCBI taxonomy): domain Eukaryota; kingdom Metazoa; phylum Annelida; class Polychaeta; order Sabellida; family Siboglinidae; genus Paraescarpia; species Paraescarpia echinospica. The sequence continues at coordinate 3,392,822 of CM034542.1, read as the reverse complement.
TTTCCTCTGCTGGTGTGTGCGTCCACAGAATTTACAGTTCAGCCTCTTGTCGCTGCGTTTAATGTGTTGTTTTTGTTTGTGTGCGTCACGGTATCTAGGTTTTCTTGTGTGATCACCGCGAAAATTGACTTTGTGTATCTGATCTGTGTCACACATAGATTTCATCTGTTTGCTTGCTGCCTCATCAGAGCGGCAGATATCTATGGTCATCTTCAGCATCAACTTCTTTTTCTGCAGCAGGTGTTTACGACTAGCGGGATCTCGAATGCCAATGAGGATGCGGTGTCTTATCAGCGAGTCGTTCAAACAGTCACAGAAATTGCATGATTTTGCCAATAATCTGAGTGCCGATAAATACGCATCAAATGTTTCGTCCACACCTTGATTTCGCTTGTTGAACACGTAGCGCTCGTACGTCTCGTTCAGTTCGCCTTGAATTGTAGCATCAAGTTTCGCCATGATGACGGTAGTATCTTCATTGTCCTCTCCTTCTGCGAATGTCAAATCATCGTATAGCCGTACACCCACGGGTCCCATTGCATTGAGAAGTACGGCTAGCTGATACGCTTTATCTTCTTGTTGCAACTTCGTGATGATAGCGTAGTTCTTGTACAGCCTCTTGAACATCGCCCATTCTTCAATTGGTTGATCTTTCAAGATTAGTAGCGGCGGCGGATTGATATTTGCGAGAGGCGCTGCACGCGCTTGCTCAGCGGCCATCGTGACAGACTTATGGTGAATCGACTGTAGCTCCTACGACACGCTCGTGCGAGGATTCAGTGCACTTCAACACTACGATATTCACCGTTTCATCAATGATCATCAGCAAAGTACTGCATTAATCACATTAATGTATCGCCGGGGGTTTGGGCGCTTTAATCGCTGCCACCATGTTTCACTCTTTACCCCCTGGTATCATAGTGAGTTGTTTATTGTCACAATCGTTGTCTGACAAACATGCCGCTAGCTGAGGAAACACAGAACTGCGCAAGCATGCTAACTACAGTCCGTTCTACAAAAGTTGGATATTGACACAATTAGGCAACTAAATATACTTCCACCAATCTAAAATCTACGGTATTTTTCAAAAATCTGCCTCCCATCAAAAGTATTAATTCTTCAGCCATTATTTATTTGTTATTTGTGTTTACAATATGAATAGAAGTAAACACATTCATAATTTTACATTACTGTATTTTCTATTTGAACCAAATTTGCATTGAAATACGATATATTCCACATTCCAACAAACGGTCCATGTCGAGTGCAGAAAAGCCATTTAATGTAGACAATTCTAAGTGTGAGAATGAAATGAACTGTGCATTTGTTCATACATCGAACCTTGGACAAGTTTGTTCACTCCAGATTGCTCCAGTTCACTCAGCTGCATGAATGTGTACAGGGATATAGACAGTGGTGGATGAATTAATTATAATAAACAATAATTCTAACATTGCTGAATGCTTTGCAGACAAGTTGAGTTGGTGTTTGAATGAACCCGCCTGTCTGCATTGGGCAACGTGTGAATCACTTTCAGCAGTCCTCATGACTGGAAACTAGGCAATATCATTTTTTACAAAAAGTAACATTATAACAATGTTCACTTTGTTTTTCGCTGCAGATTCCACGATCACAGCCCCCAGGGTGAGGATCGACTGGGACATACATGGGGTGGGGTTCTCAACCCTCAGGTGGATGGCTTTGTCCGGGGCACTCAGATGGATACAAAGACGCTGGGAGAACCGATCAATTCAACAGCCACTCTACGTCGACTCGAGCCATATGTTGCCAGGTGCGTGTGGACATAACATAAAATAAAAAAAGTAAGATATAACCTTAAAATATATCCGTTTAAAGTCGCATTTGTTGATACTTTGTTGATATTGACTGCATTCTTTGCCTAGTAACTATGTCAAACTTACTGGAATGTTTGGTTGTGAATGTGGCAGAGTATGGAGGTGTATTCTCAAGACACACAGTTTAATGTGTATAAGTGCTGCCCTTCAATTTGTTTATAACACATTTTTGTTTGAGAGAGCGAGTGAGTGAGTGAGTGAGTGAGTGAGTGAGTGAGTGAGTGAGTGAGAGACAGAGAGAGACAGAGAGAGTGAATCTATTTAATGCAGAATATGACATTTCATATATCCATACATAATCTGTATATCTTTATATTTGTGTTCATTTGTTCTCTAATAGAGAAGACACATTTTAAAGAATATATCTCTTCATTTTAAACTACCGGGGTAATCATTTTATTTACATATTATAAGAGTAATTATTTCTATTGGAAACAGGAGCATCAAGACAAAAGACACCTTCTTTGACGATCATACTTATGACCGCAAGCAACAACAGAAACAAACCCAGGTCTTCTGAGGACTATCTCGGTAGATGGACCTCACTGTGATGTCACCTGATGGTCCAGGGAGAAGGACCAAGACCGGACAGACCACAGGGAGACCATCTGTACATTCTTATCAATATCCTGTACCTTTCTAAGTGAACATGCTACATCTGTAGCATTCATTTTGTTATCTGGTTGCTACATCCATAATATCTACATCCGTAGTATCTACATCCGTAGTATCTACATCCGTAGTATCTACATCCGTAGCCACCAGATCACAAAATAAATGTGAATGTGTTTGTCAGTATTCAAGAGCATGGCCATATATGCGGTTATGGAAAAAATGAGGAAAATACAGCTATTCTGTGATGCTTTATAAAATGTCAGTAAAACGTATACTTGCTTGACTTTCACTGGGAAAAGTGTATGTTGATCGTGATATATATTTCTGTGATTAGTGGCTTAATATTTTCATGATGAAGCATTTTCATTTTTGTAAGGCTTTTATTCAATTGTGCTTCAGATTTTTCTTGCAACAGTGGTTGTCAGGTGACTGTCAGATGTGCAAGCATAGCAGTTTATTGTAAATTACCACAGATGTGTATTGTTTGTTTTGCATACTTAGATTTCATGGAAACATATGCACTTTAAAATGGCATATTTTGTGATATTGGCTATGGCCATCCTTTGCAATTACTTTTAATTTTTCCTATAACCGGTTGCACTGCTACATTTTAGCATGGAAAACTAATTGCCCTTTGCGAGATGCTAGATTCACCACTGTCATTTTATGTAAAATATCACGTGTATATTCCATGTTGTGCGGTTGCATTAATATCATTCAGGCAAGTTTATCTCATTCTGAATGGTTTACTGTCTTTGTTCATATTTTGAAATTGACTTTGAAAAGGGTCTGGTTTATAAGCTTGGTGCACGCGTCCATAGCAGTCAGAGTGGTTTAACTCTTATCATATGTTTAGTGGCATTATAAATGAATACTGTTCATTTTATTTTGGTATGTTAATGACATTTATTTTCATATTGTAGGTTCTGTAGCCTCATAAAACATACTTGAATTTAATATCCACGTTAATTGTGACATTACATACATATTTATTTTCAAATAAATTGTGATTTAATAATGCTATTTACCAGTTGCATAGCTAGTAATAAATTACTACAAAGCCCAACAGTGTCACTTGACATGTGTGTCTTTGCTACAAAAATATTCTATAGAACATCTGCAAAAATCCTATATAATGTATTCAATGGGATACATTCTATAGATGTTCTATACAATTTTTGCAGAAGACAGGCAGCATCTATAACAGGTAATGCCTTCATTCTCTTGGCAGTGATAATTATGATGTCAGTTGAATCCAGCAGTAGTTATAGGCTGTGTTTGAAAGCCATTTTGGATCTCTCCAATACGATGTCCTGCACCACGTATTGGTTGGTGTGGGCGGTGGTTTGAACTAATACAAAACACTACTTTTCTTTGATTTGTTGAACTTACGAGACCACCCTCTATGTTTCACCATTATCTAATGTAAAAAAAATCTATTATATATGCTGTATTCAAGAACTTGTGAGACATTGTAGAACAAGTGATACATTACAGACGTTGACATGCTAACTTTGGGCAAGTGTTGGTGTATCCTCTCCCGGTAGCCTCTTTCTATGTTCCTTTGCTTCATTGGACCAATAGTGACCTCTGGTTTACTAATTGGCCATATGTGACCAGCTACAACCAAAGGGGCCCTGTATAGATTGCGCTATTCCACGGCAGAAGTATTTTGTCGGCTGATGCTTGTGTCTGCGGCTATTTATGGAACAGCCCTGTGCAGGCGATATGTTTGCCATCATTAGATGTTGTGAATACAAGACAAGTGTGTGCTGAATCTGGTGATTGTGTTGTTGATAAGGTTAGGGTGGGAATGCAATTTCAAATAAATAAGTAGTTTTTTACGCAAGGTATTTATAGTCTCAGATGATTTTAAAGCGATAGGGAGTTGATTCCAGATTGTGGATGCAGCTACAGAAAAAGCACGTTTGTCAATATATTAAGCTTGGTTTTTGGAACAAAGTCGTTTTGAAACAGATGATCTGAGATTCCTGGAGATATCGGAAAAACGAAGGAGACTAAACAAATAGGATGGGTGTTGCGTAGAAAGAGTACGATATGTTATAGTGACTAATTTGAATTGTATTTGATATGTAACTGGAAGCCAATGCAACTGTCTGAGTAGGGGCATAGATGGTGAGAAACGAGGTGCTTTTAGTACTACACGTGCTAAGTCCTTTTTGCAATATCGATTAGGAGAGAGTTGCCATAGTAAAGGCGACTGCTAATTAGAGATACTGATATTGTTTTAGCAGTAGATAAAGACAAATGATGCCAAATTCGGCAGAAATCACATATATGGTAGAAATATGGATTTACATACTTGAGAAATGTTCTGCTTAAAGCTGAAATCACTGTCAAAGATAACACCTAGATTACGAACAGTATCTGACGGTGATGTATCATTACCAAGCAATTTAACTGGAAAGTAGTTAACAACCTTGTTTCGTTGTTGTTTTGTGCCAATAATAATTAAATCAGTTTTATCTGGATTTAGTTTCAATTTACTTGCTTCCATCCACAGCAAGATGTCATTGAGACAGTCATTTAAAGTTGAAAGAGATGTCCGAGTGTCATTTGGTGAAAGTGATATATACACCTGTGTATATATTTCCTATATTTAATAGTGAGGATTTACTGTAATTTCATTCCAGCTCCCATATGTAATGGTGAAAACTACTGCCCTTCATTTGTTGCTCCATGAGCTAGTATAATAATAAATGCTGCAATCTGTGTAAACTTCTCTAAAATATGCATGACAGCTTCAAGTATTTTATAAATTAGTTAATTAATTTTGATATTCAGAAAGAGTGATTAAAATAGTTAATCATCTGGATGTAAGAAGATGTGTATGTGTACTGTACATACAACTTTTTATTATAAGCTAAAGTTATCAATTGACAATGAAAATCGTCTTCAATGAATTTGGCGTAAGCTGAATTGGCACACATTTAAATATATATAAGTTTACGTTTACATACTTCTATTGGGATACATTTATACAACTATATATCATGACACTTGTTCTATGTATCCACAAATATTATAAATTATAATCTCATGACCTCTTCTACTGGTATAATTTTATTGTTACCTGGGGTACCTGTGTGCTGAACAAGTTTGGTCTTGTTCAGAACAAAAATTTAGTCAAATTCACAAGCCATTTTGACTAATCTTGTTCTTCACATTGATAACATACTATCAGTAAATGTCGTGAGGCTTATCATTTTCTGTGGTATTATTTTACTTGTCTGCAATGATGTTAATCAACATGGCAACCATTTTAAGACGAAAAACTCAACTACTCGGAGATCACGTTAATGTCGGTCCCGTCTCAATTTGGGACGTAAAAGAACCACTGAGGACAAGCACCCTGGCAATGACCACCCTCAGTGCCAGCATATAGAAAGGTCGGCTTGGCGATAATGTTCTGAAAAAGGCTGACTAGTTGAATAAGACCTCATAAGATCATAACATATTACCACAATATATACAGACTAGTCAATTAACAGAACGTTGCCGAGTGCTGGAAACAACTAGAACTCAAATATGGTTTGACCCCTTCATTGTATTGTAGTATCGGGTATACATATATCACTTGCCTTATAAACTGGCGATGTTTCGCCGTTTTCGAACTTTGTGGATGGCAACGATGGACGGGAACTTGTTGGAGTCAGAAGAAGACGCGCTGTTTAGACAACTGTTATTGCAGGTTACTGATAATAATTAACTCATTATACCGTGTTTTATTAAAGTATCACTTCAGCGGTGATGTTTAGTTAAATAGACGTGATAAAATTACGCTTAACCTAGGGCTAGGCACTAATCTATCATTATATCGCCCATTCACCATTGCAAGTGCGTTGCGCGGTAGCCCACGGCAGCAGTAGGCAAACAAGTTCGTCTGGAGTCGACTAACGTCCATCCTCGCGCACTAGGGGCCCTGCTGATTACATGAGTCTCAATTATAGCCCCTGGGGCACTTGTGTACAATCCGGACCCACCTCGATTTCGCCGTTATACCTTGAGTAGGCACTTCAACGAATCCTGCTACCGCGATGTTTTTACGTGCGCGCAGTGGCGTTGCAGCAGCGCCGACCCGTTTACTCGGCACCTGGGTAGTGGTTTATTTCAACCTCTATTTTCGCACTCTTTTCCCGGTCGTTTACGTCATTCGCAGCGGTATTCCTTTTGCGGGTAAGTCGAACTTTCTGTACGTCCTTTTCTTTTTCAAATTTGATCAAAATTATGGTAAATTTAATCGATTTGATGACATAGCTGTGTTTCAGTTGCAAAATTTATAGTCTAGTAATGATTTGTATCGAACGATTATGTTTGTAGGTAGATCTATAGGATTACATTAGTATGTGTTGAAAATTTTGTTGGCATGAATGCTCGTGCAATGTGGTTTTTGCACCATTCAAAACATGTGACATTTGAGCGATCTGTGTCAATATGACCGAGAGCGCGTCACCAGAGACGCGGACCGAGATCATGGAGCGCCTTGATCATGACATATTTATTTAATTAATGTCTGTGCCTTTTAGTGAAAAAAAAAAAAAAGTATCTGATTTAACTTTCAGATAGGGCCTATAATGATAATAATATTACTTAAGTTATTAATTTATTTAATGATTATAATTTATAGTTATACGTGTCAAGCCAATTCTGCTAGTATTATTATGAATTAATATGATATAGTATTACTATTATTACTAGTAATAGTAGTATTATTAGTATGATGTTGTCAACTAGTAGTATTTGTTAGTCAGAGTTAGGTTGATACGTTTTAGTTTGACTGAGTTAGGCTTGCTAGAATTTAGAAAATACAAATTTTATATCCGGTCCTGTTAATATTCAATTTGTTTTGAAAGGCTGATATTTAAAATAACTAACAATCGATTAATTGTTTTATTAAATAGATTATTTAACCAGTTTGTCACTTTAAATTAAAATTATGTACCATGATTCATCAAAAGTTATCAATGTGTTTAGCATGCAATGCATTATATTTGTGATGGTGACATGTAGAATTTTACAGTTATCTTAGCCATAAGTAACAAGGGCAGGGATATAAAAATATTTTACAAGATTTTGCAATCAAAATTTTAAATGTAGAATAAAGATATTTATCATTGTATGATACATGACTGTTTTGTTATTTCATATATTTTGAGATTGACTGATCTTACAAACACAGTGACTTATCTTAAGGTTTTGTCAAGATAATTAAGAACTTAACTTAAAGAAATTATGTTAAGTGACTATTTAACTAACGTCATTAGTTAAATATATTATATTATAGTATTTAACTAACGTCATTAGTTAAATACTATATAGTGTGATTAAAGAGTGAATGAAAGTATGGCAGCAATATTCCTAAATAGATCTGAGTTAGATGCATATGCCAGAAAAACATTTGAAAATTGTGTACTTGGTAAAGATGATGTAAGTGTTAGCAAAGGTTTTTTATATTGTGTATATCTTTCTGCAAACAAGGACATGAATAAAGCAACACACAGTCTCATGAACATTTTAACAACATGCCCCTATTTGTCACTTAGAAATCTCATCAGGACTTACAAATTCTTCATGTAATGCCCTATAAAGTAAAAAAGTGACGTTTATTACAACACAATTGGACATTACTGTTCTGCCTATTTGTTTTTCACATAATTTGCTTAAATAGATTTGGTGAAAACTTAAGAAAGTTGTGATACATCACAATTTTGGCCATTTGTTTATTTGACAAGGAATGACAGACCTGTGTTAGTGCTGCCATCTCTCCTCACAAGTATGTAATAAATATTGAATTTAATTCACTTAAAAAAATAACATATAAAGAAAATATATTTTTTATTCACTTCATTTTTTTGACATTAAAAAAAATTCTGATGTGATACTAGTGCACAGTATGTAATTAAGTGTTAGAAGAAACTGTGCATCAGGTTTCCAAGTTGACGTCGTTGCACAGCTTTTACAAAGAGAAACCATGTGAAGCAAAAACCATTATATGTAATTATATTCATGAGATATATATCTTTTTTCCAGGACATGCAGACAAGACCAACTTTGCTGATTGTTGGGCACAGTTTTGTGCGACGGATGGGCAGTGCCTGTCATGCCGGTCGGGTAGGTGGAGACACTTACAGATACTATCGACCGGATCTTGACTTGGGCAATATTTTTGGAAAGGTCGTTTTCCAAGGGAAAGGGGGTCTTACTTTGGAAGGCCTCCTTCAGCAACTGGGAGCTGTGCGGACTGTTGCACCAACTGTTGTTCTGATTGACATTGGGACAAATGATCTAGGTAATGGTTGGGTACCTGAGGAGTTGGCAGAGGGTATTGTAGCATTCGCTCGCGAACTGCTAACAATACCTTCTGTGGCCCAAGTAGTAGTTTGCGAGATATTAACTCGTATACCTGTACAGTTTGGCCGATTTAGATTTAGGCCTGATTTTGATCCTGCTCGTTAGATTGTGACGAATAAGGTGTGGGCATTGATCGCTGACTCGGAAAGCATAACTTTCTTCCATCATCATAAGTTGAAAAAAGAGAAAAATTACGCAAGAGATGGTGTGCACATCAGTGCATTTGGCATGGCCAGGTACGTGAATAACATGAGGGGAGCGGCTGTAGCTGCTGCTAAACAATGCTTGCAGTAGTGGTTGGTGACTTTCCTGGTGTTACTCATGTGCACTGTTTCTCGACCTATTTTTCTCTATAATTTTTCTAATTGCACTTTTATTAACTGTTCTGTATGTAAATTCCAATTTCAAAAAAAAATCAAAAATGTTTTTTCTTCAAAAATCTAAAAAAAATCTGTTTACTGGTACACGTCTTGATATCTGGCATACTACAACTTCCTGCATAGATCGTTTGTTCCTATGCCAGTTATGAACACCTTGGCATCAGTTGTTGGCACAGATTGAACTTCCTATAATAGACCATCCATGGTAAGTCTTTCCTAAGATCATGATAGATCTGGTCCTAGTACTGTGACACACTTCACCTGCCCGAATAACTTGCATCCATCGTACAAAACTGTGTCTGACATTTACCTGTGAAGGTACCAAGCCACAGAGTCGTCTGAATATGACACCCATCACCTGCCTGCATAGGTACACATTTAATGTGGCTGATTATATATCTGATAGCTACATTGAACAGTGTCCAGCCAACATGACATGAATATTACTTATAGACATCATGTTGAAGAACACAACGTTATTTTAGAAGATACTGAAATATGAACATTGCTGCACAGATCTTGCAGCCTACTGCACGAAATTATGAGACAATCAACTGCCAATATTACAAAGACTTATGAGCAGAACAGACTTCTTCTTCATGACTTGACTCCAATGGGGAGTAACGCAGAAAGCCATCTTGCATTTGGCACATTTGGATTCAGCGGCGGAATACTGTAAACAATTTATAAACATTACTTCATCAAGTTCATGTTGAAATGCAGAACATTACATTATGAAGCAGTGACAATTGATTACTGTACTGTGCTGAGCCTGCAGCATTCATCCAACCAGTCATGAGTCACATATAGACACACTGTCACACAGTAAACTAGAAGTATGAATATTGTATTTCATCATTGTGTGTTGAGTTGGTGTCTGTGGCGTTTGTTTGCTATTTAGCCAATATTTACATATTAATACAGTAATTGTTAATGTTATATGACTGGTTAATGTATATTTATTATGTTTAATGTGGTTGTAAACATTGCATAAATTATAATAACTGTTTTCATAATTATGGACATTGCTGCCTTTTATCAAAATGTAGCGGTCAGTCAAGTTAGGGTGCTAATATTAGCCAGTATTAACTTATTAAGTTACTGTTAATGTGAAATGACTGGTTAATGTATATTTATTACCATTGACATAGTTAATGTGATTTACTGTTCACATAAATTATACAAATATCTTCATAATCATGGACATTATGGCCTTTTACTGAAAATTGTCGGTCTGTTGAAGTTGCGTGCTAATTAGCTAATATTGACTAATTAATTAAATGATTTGTTAATGTGTATTTATTTCCATTATTAATGTGGTTTTACACATTGCATAATATGTATAAATATCTTCATAATCATGCACATTATGGCCTTTTACTGAAATGTTTTGGTCTGTCAAGGTTGGGCGCTAATTACCCAATATTGACTAATTAATTAAATTATTATAAAATTATTTTTTTATGCAGATTTATTACCATTATTAATGTGGTTATACACATTGCATAATATGTATAAAATCTTCATAATCATGGACATTATGGCCTTTAATTGGAGCATTTTGGCCTGTTGAGTTTTGCATGCTACATAACTAAAATTAACTAATTAATTGCATTAATTTGGTTATAATTAGTACTCAAAGTATTACATATTGTAAATTTTGTACTTTTGTCAATGTGTTTGAAAACCCTGAAGACCGTATTTAAATAACTGTATGAATAAAAAAGTTATTACATTTTAAAGCTAATATTTGACTACAGAAAACACAAAAATGAGTCCATTTTCGTCTTAAAATCGCAATATATTTTGATCTAATAAAGGTATCTTAATAAAATAAACAGTTATGTGATTCTTAACCTATTACCTTTAATTTAAGCCCATTCCCAATGTTATAGCATGATACTTAATTTTTTGTTGGAAGTGCCTACCTTGAGTTTTGCCTAGCTTTGATACATCAGTCTCAGAGTGTTAGTTCCATTATTCAACATTATCCCTGGCATTTTTATGTTTAAGAATATTGTGTGTTAGCACACTTTTGAGGCGTAAATAGCACCCTAGTTTACATCAACATACGCCGTTATATCGCTCATTTTATGAGCGCGATGTGGTAACGCATGGTGCAGAATAGCACAAACAAGGTCGCTATTTGGGCTTCAAAAGTGCGCTAAGACACAATATTTTCGTAATGTAAATATGCCTGGGAGAAACTAATGCTCTGATGTACCAAAATTAGACAAAACTCAAGTTATAATAACGAAATCGATGTGGGTCCGGATTCTACACAAGTGCCGCCCCTGGCAGATCCTCTTACGAAATACTGAATTTAAGCTGAACCAGTCATCTTAAAGATTTGGCTGTTTTCGTTTTGGTTAATCGTGGTTCATGTTTCAATACTTACAAGTTACATGTAATGTTGGGAAGTAGAAATCATTATTTGATAACAAATTACTGCTCAGTCCCTCATGAGAATGGTCGAACGGGTAATTATGTTTGGTGCACTAGTAAAGTGCACGTTCATGTCGTGCATGAGTGTTTTATCCATCATGGTTCCCACAGCATGGCATGATGGACGTACAGTTCTAGGTCCAAGTACAGCTGTACAACTAACACGATGGACGTACAGCTCTAGGTCCAAGTTCAGCTGTACAACTAACACGATGGACGTACAGTTCTAGGTCCAAGTACAGCTGTACAACTAACACGATGGACATACAGTTCTAGGTCCAAGTACAGCTGTACAACTAACACGATGGACGTACAACTCTAGGTCCAAGTACAGCTGTACAACTAACAAGATGGACGTACAGTTCTAGGTCCAAGTACAGCTGTACAACTAACACGATGGACGTACAGCTCTAGGTCCAAGTACAGCTGTACAACTAACACGATGGACGTACAGCTCTAGGTCCAAGTACAGCTGTACAACTAACACGATGGACGTACAGTTCTAGGTCCAAGTACAGCTGTACAACTAACATGATGAATGTACCACTCTAGGTCCAAGTACAGCTGTACAACTAACATGATGGACGTACAGTTCTAGGTCCAAGTACAGCTGTACAACTAACACGATGGACGTACAGCTCTAGGTCCAAGTACAGCTGTACAACTAACATGATGAATGTACAACTCTAGGTCCAAGTACAGCTGTACAACTAACACGATGGACGTACAGTTCTAGGTCGAAGTACAGCTGTACAACTAACACGATGGACGTACAGCTCTAGGTCCAAGTACAGCTGTACAACTAACACGATGGAATGTACAACTCTAGGTCCAAGTACAGCTGTACAACTAACATGATGAACATACAGTTCTAGGTCCAAGTACAGCTGTACAACTAACACGATGGACGAACAGCTCTAGGTCCAAGTACAGCTGTACAACTAACATGATGAATGTACAACTCTAGGTCCAAGTACAGCTGTACAAATAACACGATGGACGTACAGTTCTAGGTCGAAGTACAGCTGTACAACTAACACGATGGACGTACAGTTCTAGGTCCAAGTACAGCTGTACAACTAACACGATGGACGTACAGCTCTAGGTCCAAGTACAGCTGTACAACTAACATGATGAATGTACAACTCTAGGTCCAAGTACAGCTGTACAACTAACACGATGGACGTACAGTTCTAGGTCGAAGTACAGCTGTACAGCTAACACGATGGACGTACAGTTCTAGGTCCAAGTACAGCTGTCCAACTAACACGATGGACGTACAGCTCTAGGTCCAAGTACAGCTGTACAACTAACATGATGAATGTACAACTCTAGGTCCAAGTACAGCTGTACAACTAACACGATGGACGTACAGTTCTAGGTCCAAGTACAGCTGTACAACTAACACGATGGACGTACAGTTCTAGGTCCAAGTACAGCTGTACAACTAACACGATGGACGTACAGCTCTAGGTCCAAGCATACAGCTGTACAACTAACATGATGAATGTACAACCCCAGGTCCAAGTACAGCTGTAATAACTAACACGCATGGACGACAGTCTTGTATCCAAGTACAAAATGTACAACCAAATCACGACGGACGACAGTTCTAGGTCCAAGTACAGCCGTACAACTAACACGATGGACGTACAGTTTCTAGGTCCAAGTACAGCTGTACAATCCAACACGCAGATGGACATACAGCTTCTATAGGTCCAAGTACAGCTGTAATAACTAACACGATGGACGACAGCTCTAGGTCATCCAAGTACAGCTGTAATAACTAACACTCCATGGACGTATTGCAGTTCTAGGTCCAAGCACAGCTGTACAACTAACATGATGAATGTGCCAACTTCCCAGGTCCAAGCACAGCCAAAATAAATCCAATACGATGGACGCATAGTTCTAGGTCCGGGCACAGCTGCGGCCAACTAACACGGCTGGACGTACAGCCCCAGGTCAAAGTACAGCTGTACAACTAACATGATGGACGTACAGTTCTAGGTCCAAGTACAGCTGTACAACTAACACGATGGACGTACAGTTCTAGGTCCAAGTACAGCTGTACAACTAACATGATGGACGTACAGTTCTAGGTCCAAGTACACCTGTACAACTAACACGATGGACGTACAGTTCTAGGTCCAAGTACAGCTGTACAACTAACAAGATGGACGTACAGTTCTAGGTCCAAGTACAGCTGTACAACTAACACGATGGATGTACAGCTCTAGGTCCAAGTACAGCTGTACAACTAACACGATGGACGTACAGTTCTAGGTCCAAGTACAGCTGTACAACTAACACGATGGACGTACAGCTCTAGGTCCAAGTACAGCTGTACAACTAACAAGATGGACGTACAGTTCTAGGTCCAAGTACAGCTGTACAACTAACACGATGGACGTACAGCTCTAGGTCCAAGTACAGCTGTACAACTAACACGATGGACGTACAGTTCTAGGTCCAAGTACAGCTGTACAACTAACATGATGAATGTACAACTCTAGGTCCAAGTACAGCTGTACAACTAACATGATGGACGTACAGTTCTAGGTCCAAGTACAGCTGTACAACTAACACGATGGACGTACAGCTCTAGGTCCAAGTACAGCTGTACAACTAACATGATGAATGTACAACTCTAGGTCCAAGTACAGCTGTACAACTAACATGATGGACGTACAGTTCTAGGTCCAAGTACAGCTGTACAACTAACACGATGGACGTACAGCTCTAGGTCCAAGTACAGCTGTACAACTAACACAATGGACGTACAGCTCTAGGTCCAAGTACAGCTGTACAACTAACACGATGGATGTACAGTTCTAGGTCCAAGTACAGCTGTACAACTAACATGATGAACATACAGTTCTAGGTCCAAGTACAGCTGTACAACTAACACGATGGACGAACAGCTCTAGGTCCAAGTACAGCTGTACAACTAACATGATGAATGTACAACTCTAGGTCCAAGTACAGCTGTACAAATAACACGATGGACGTACAGTTCTAGGTCGAAGTACAGCTGTACAACTAACACGATGGACGTACAGTTCTAGGTCCAAGTACAGCTGTACAACTAACACGATGGACGTACAGCTCTAGGTCCAAGTACAGCTGTACAACTAACATGATCAATGTACAACTCTAGGTCCAGGTACAGCTGTACAACTAACACGATGGACGTACAGTTCTAGGTCCAAGTACAGCTGTACAACTAACACGATGGACGTACAGCTCTAGGTCCAAGTACAGCTGTACAACTAACATGATGAATGTACAACTCTAGGTCCAAGTACAGCTGTACAACTAACACGATGGACGTACAGTTCTAGGTCGAAGTACAGCTGTACAACTAACACGATGGACGTACAGTTCTAGGTCCAAGTACAGCTGTCCAACTAACACGATGGACGTACAGCTCTAGGTCCAAGTACAGCTGTACAACTAACATGATGAATGTACAACTCTAGGTCCAAGTACAGCTGTACAACTAACACGATGGACGTACAGTTCTAGGTCAAAGTACAGCAGTACAACTAACACGATGGACGTACAGCTCTAGGTCCAAGTACAGCTGTACAACTAACATGATGAATGTACAACTCTAGGTCCAAGTACAGCTGTGCAAATAACACGATGGACGTACAGTTCTAGGTCCAAGTACAGCTGTACAACTAACACGATGGACGTACAGCTCTAGGTCCAAGTACAGCTGTACAACTAACACGATGGACGTACAGCTCTAGGTCCAAGTACAGCTGTACAACTAACATGATGAATGTACAACTCTAGGTCCAAGTACAGCTGTACAACTAACATGATGAATGTACAACTCTAGGTCCAAGTACAGCTGTACAACTAACACGATGGACGTACAGTTCTAGGTCCAAGTACAGCTGTACAACTAACACGATGGACGTACAGCTCTAGGTCCAAGTACAGCTGTACAACTAACATGATGAATGTACAACTCTAGGTCAAAGTACAGCTGTACAACTAACATGATGGACGTACAGTTCTAGGTCCAAGTACAGCTGTACAACTAACACGATGGACGTACAGTTCTAGGTCCAAGTACAGCTGTACAACTAACATGATGGACGTACAGTTCTAGGTCCAAGTACACCTGTACAACTAACACGATGGACGTACAGTTCTAGGTCCAAGTACAGCTGTACAACTAACAAGATGGACGTACAGTTCTAGGTCCAAGTACAGCTGTACAACTAACACGATGGATGTACAGCTCTAGGTCCAAGTACAGCTGTACAACTAACACGATGGACGTACAGTTCTAGGTCCAAGTACAGCTGTACAACTAACACGATGGACGTACAGCTCTAGGTCCAAGTACAGCTGTACAACTAACAAGATGGACGTACAGTTCTAGGTCCAAGTACAGCTGTACAACTAACACGATGGACGTACAGCTCTAGGTCCAAGTACAGCTGTACAACTAACACGATGGACGTACAGTTCTAGGTCCAAGTACAGCTGTACAACTAACATGATGAATGTACAACTCTAGGTCCAAGTACAGCTGTACAACTAACATGATGGACGTACAGTTCTAGGTCCAAGTACAGCTGTACAACTAACACGATGGACGTACAGCTCTAGGTCCAAGTACAGCTGTACAACTAACATGATGAATGTACAACTCTAGGTCCAAGTACAGCTGTACAACTAACACGATGGACGTACAGTTCTAGGTCCAAGTACAGCTGTACAACTAACACGATGGACGTACAGCTCTAGGTCCAAGTACAGCTGTACAACTAACACGATGGACGTACAGCTCTAGGTCCAAGTACAGCTGTACAACTAACACGATGGACGTACAGTTCTAGGTCCAAGTACAGCTGTACAACTAACATGATGAATGTACAACTCTAGGTCCAAGTACAGCTGTACAACTAACATGATGGACGTACAGTTCTAGGTCCAAGTACAGCTGTACAACTAACACGATGGACGTACAGCTCTAGGTCCAAGTACAGCTGTACAACTAACATGATGAATGTACAACTCTAGGTCCAAGTACAGCTGTACAACTAACATGATGGACGTACAGTTCTAGGTCCAAGTACAGCTGTACAACTAACACGATGGACGTACAGTTCTAGGTCCAAGTACAGCTGTACAACTAACATGATGGACGTACAGTTCTAGGTCCAAGTACAGCTGTACAACTAACACGATGGACGTACAGTTCTAGGTCCAAGTACAGCTGTACAACTAATACGATGGACGTACAGTTCTAGGTCCAAGTACAGCTGTACAACTAACACGATGGACGTACAGTTCTAGGTCCAAGTACAGCTGTACAATTAACATGATGGACGTACAGTTCTAGGTCCAGGTACAGCTGTACAACTAACACGATGGACGTACAGTTCTAGGTCCAAATACAGCTGTACAACTAACATGATGGACGTACAGTTCTAGGTCCAAGTACAGCTGTACAACTAACATGATGGACGTACAGTTCTAGGTCCAAGTACAGCTGTACAACTAACACGATGGACGTACAGTTCTAGGTCCAAGTACAGCTGTACAACTAACACGATGGACGTACAGTTCTAGGTCCAAGTACAGCTGTACAATTAACATGATGGACGTACAGTTCTAGGTCCAGGTACAGCTGTACAACTAACACGATGGACGTACAGTTCTAGGTCCAAATACAGCTGTACAACTAACATGATGGACGTACAGTTCTAGGTCCAAGTACAGCTGTACAACTAACATGATGGACGTACAGTTCTAGGTCCAAGTACAGCTGTACAACTAACACGATGGACGTACAGCTCTAGGTCCAAGTACAGCTGTACAACTAACACGATGGACGTACAGCTCTAGGTCCAAGTACAGCTGTAGAACTAACAAGATGGACGTACAGCTCTAGGTCCAAGTACAGCTGTAGAACTAACATGATGGACGTACAGTTCTAGGTCCAAGTACAGCTGTACAACTAACATGATGGACGTACAGTTCTAGGTCCAAGTACAGCTGTACAACTAACACGATGGACGTACAGCTCTAGGTCCAAGTACAGCTGTACAACTAACACGATGGACGTACAGCTCTAGGTCCAAGTACAGCTGTACAACTAACATGATGAATGTACAACTCTAGGTCCAAGTACAGCTGTACAACTAACATGATGGACGTACAGCTCTAGGTCCAAGTACAGCTGTACAACTAACTCTGTGAACTTCTGCATAGTGTAATCAACTAGCAGGGTACCATCCCCTTGAAATCCTACCCATACGCTACGTGAACGCCATCCATAAAGTATGTTTTGCTATTTGTGGACATGCTTGTAATGCTGGCATGTACACCTCCCCCAAAATTACATTTGTTTTGACAGACACCCTCCCCATATTCTGGATGCATTTATAATAATTATTGTATTTAGTGTCTGATGGTATTAATTCATAGTAAGTCTGTAAAAGTAATAAAATCAAGTGAGACTAGCACATTGCTGGGTTTTCTCTGGAATACTGTTAAAATCTACCCAAAAACTGGCTAAACAGTTAATTCTATATATTGTCTGATATTAATAGCTTGGCAAGCCAGCATTTCAAAAAATATTATTGACAACTTATCCCGAGACCCTCCACCACCACGGTTTCTTTTCGGAGAAGGCATTATCTATCCAGACCTACATCTCTTCGGTGCTATGTGCTATGTTTTAGTGTAGTGACAGTTTCAAAGATCTCATTCCTGTTTGTAGAGTTTTAATGTTCTGTGTGTAAGCTTTTTATAACCAGGTTCTATTGTTTCAGTCGGGTGGAAAATCTGAAAATGACAATGCTCCTCAGAAACCTTTCATGCAAGTTATTCCGAAGCCAGGTATGTAATACTGCACTTACATTTTAAGCTGAAAAGCAGTATATATTAGTATGATTTCATCAGATCACTTTCATTTTAAGATATCCAAATGTAGTCCATATAGACTGATGAAATTAACTTTCCTATGATTCATTCAAAGACTGAACAGAACCATAAATTATATAAATCAGTCAACTAATGGCCTATCAGGTAGTGCCTATGTCTCCTGCTATGATGTACCATATTATGCATATTTATATATAATAGTGTGATGAATTTACCATAATGATGCAGCACCCATGGGTGAGTCATGCTACTCTATGTATGGCAATGCTGGCTAAGATGGCTGTTGTTGTTATGGCTGTTAGGTAGGAACATTATATAGGGTCTTCCCTGGGGAAGTGATATACATGAGCCATGATACTCTATGTATGGCAATGCTGGCTAAGATGGCTGTTGTTGTTATGGCTGTTACGTAGGATCATTATATAGGGTCTTCCCTGGGGAAGTGATATTCATGAGTCATGATACTCTATGTATGGCAATGCTGGCTAAGATGGCTGTTGTTGTTATGGCTGTTACGTAGGATCATTATATAGGGTCTTCCCTTGGGAAGTGATATTCATGAGTCATGATACTCTATATATGGCAATGCTGGCTAAGATGGCTGTTGTTGTTATGGCTGTTACGTAGGATCATTATATAGGGTCTTCCCTGGGGAAGTGATATTCATGAGTCATGATACTCTATGTATGGCAATGCTGGCTAAGATGGCTGTTGTTGTTATGGCTGTTACGTAGGATCATTATATAGGGTCTTCCCTGGGGAAGTGATATACATGAGTCATGATACTCTATATATGGCAATGCTGGCTAAGATGGCTGTTGTTGTTATGGCTGTTACGTAGGATCATTATATAGGGTCTTCCCTGGGGAAGTGATATACATGAGTCATGATACTCTATGTATGGCAAAGCTGGCTAAGATGGCTGTTGTTGTTATGGCTGTTACGTAGGATCGTTATATGGAGTCTTCCCTGGGGAAGTGATATACATGAGCCATGATACTCTATATATGGCAATGCTGGCTAAGATGGCTGTTGTTGTTATGGCTGTTACGTAGGATCGTTATATAGAGTCTTCCCTGGGGAAGTGATATACATGAGTCATGATACTCTATGTATGGCAATGCTGGCTAAGATGGCTGTTGTTGTTATGGCTGTTATGTAGGATCATTATATAGGGTCTTCCCTGGGGAAGGTGATATACATGAGTCATGATACTCTATGTATGGCAATGCTGGCTAAGATGGCTGTTGTTGTTATGGCTGTTACGTAGGATCATTATATAGGGTCTTCCTTGGGGAAGTGATATACATGGTCCATGCTACTCTATGTATGGCAATGCTGGCTAAGATGGCTGTTGTTGTTATGGCTGTTACGTAGGAACATTATATAGGGTCTTCCCTGGGGAAGTGATATACATGAGTCATGATACTCTAGGTATGGCAATGCTGGCTAAGATGGCTGTTGTTGTTATGGCTGTTACGTAGGATCATTATATAGGGTCTTCCCTGGGGAAGTGATATACATGGTCCATGCTACTCTATGTATGGCAATGCTGGCTAAGATGGCTGTTGTTGTTATGGCTGTTACGTAGGAACATTATATAGGGTCTTCCCTGGGGAAGTGATATACATGAGTCATGATACTATATGTATGGCAATGCTGGCTAAGATGGCTGTTGTTGTTATGGCTGTTACGTAGGATCGTTATATAGAGTCTTCCCTGGGGAAGTGATATACATGAGCCATGCTACTCTATATATGGCAATGCTGGCTAAGATGGCTGTTGTTGTTATGGCTGTTACGTAGGAACATTATATACAGTCTTACCTGGGGAAGTGATGTACATGAGTCATGATACACTATGTATGGCAATGCTGGCTAAGATGGCTGTTGTTGTTATGGCTGTTACGTAGGATCGTTATATAGAGTCTTCCCTGGGGAAGTGATATACATGAGTCATGATACTCTATGTATGGCATTGCTGGCTAAGATGGCTGTTGTTGTTATGGCTGTTACGTAGGATCATTATATAGGGTCTTCCCTGGGGAAGTGATATACATGAGTCATGATACTCTATGTATGGCAATGCTGGCTAAGATGGCTGTTGTTGTTATGGCTGTTACGTAGGATCATTATATAGGGTCTTCCCTGGGGAAGTGATATACATGAGCCATGATACTCTATGTATGGCAATGCTGGCTAAGATGGCTGTTGTTGTTATGGCTGTTACGTAGGATCATTATATAGGGTCTTCCTTGGGGAAGTGATATACATGATCCATGCTACTCTATGTATGGCAATGCTGGCTAAGATGGCTGTTGTTGTTATGGCTGTTACGTAGGAACATTATATAGGGTCTTCCCTGGGGAAGTGATATACATGAGCCATGATACTCTATGTATGGCAATGCTGGCTAAGATGGCTGTTGTTGTTATGGCTGTTATGTAGATCATTATATAGGGGCTTCCCTGGGGAAGTGATATACATGAGTCATGATATTCTATGTATGGCAATGCTGGCTAAGATGGCTGTTGTTGTTATGGCTGCAGGGTGCACAGTGGATTTAGTTGACAGGTAGTCCGTCGGACTAGCTGACTCAGAAATAACTAGTCCTCATATTGTTCTACTAGTCCTTAAAAATCAATCGTACTGTTGTAACATATATGTGTGACAGTTATGGCACATAGTAAAAGTGGCTTTATTTAATAAAGAAAACAAGCCGTTTCCCATTTCAATTAAATGTTCGAATAAATGTGTCATTGATAGAAACAAATACATGTGATTTCGTAGATCCAATTGCAAAGTTATCAGAAGAAATG
Source organism: Paraescarpia echinospica (assembly GCA_020002185.1). Classification (NCBI taxonomy): domain Eukaryota; kingdom Metazoa; phylum Annelida; class Polychaeta; order Sabellida; family Siboglinidae; genus Paraescarpia; species Paraescarpia echinospica. The sequence goes on along the minus strand of CM034542.1, from coordinate 3,371,421 downwards.
ACTAGTTTAATCAGGGGCAGCAAACAGGAGTCGTGGACAAGGCGATGGCAGCAGAATTTGAAGCCTGACGGCGACAAAGGACCGACATTGTCGGACTAAGTTGCATCATTTGCCCTATACTTTTCATTAGCGTTTCCTTTCCCGAAGCCGACTAAACAATCAGTAACATTGCTGGCGTTTGGTAACTTGCTAAAATAATCACCCAATGCAGGAATAACGCAACTACCATCACGACGGGATAGCACGTAACGATGTCTGTAACCCGCGCATGTATGATTGTCCATGTCGCTCACCACTCATGGTCGCTAGGTGGCACTACCTATCCTACGCTAACCGGATGTAAACAGCCGCCAGTTACATTCACTGCGTTCAGCAAGTTTCCCATCTGACGGTCGTACGGAATATTTAGCTGCCTGTGATAAAATGCTATCTTACTGTCTGATTTTGTTTTATTCCATCACAACACCCAACTAGCGTATACATAGCGTAAATTAATTTACCTAATAACAGCTAGTCCGATGGGACTGCTCCACTAAACATGGACTAGTCCGATCACTGAAACTACTCGTCCGGGACGATCGGACCGGCCTTATTTCGCAGCCTGTGGCTGTTACGTAGGATCATTATATAGGGTCTTCCCTGGGGAAGTGATATACATGAGTCATGATATTCTATGTATGGCAATGCTGGCTAAGATGGCTGTTGTTGTTATGGCTGTTATGTAGGATCATTATATAGGGTCTTCCCTGGGAAAGGTGATATACATGAGTCATGATACTCTATATATGGCAATGCTGGCTAAGATGGCTGTTGTTGTTATGGCTGTTACGTAGGATCATTATATAGGGTCTTCCCTGGGGAAGTGATATACATGAGCCATGCTACTCTATGTATGGCAATGCTGGCTAAGATGGCTGTTGTTGTTATGGCTGTTACGTAGGATCATTATATAGGGTCTTCCCTGGGGAAGTGATATACATGAGCCATGATACTCTATGTATGGCAATGCTGGCTAAGATGGCTGTTGTTGTTATGGCTGTTACGTAGGAACATTATATAGGGTCTTCCCTGGGGAAGTGATATACATGAGCCATGATACTCTATGTATGGCAATGCTGGCTAAGATGGCTGTTGTTGTTATGGCTGTTACGTAGGATCATTATATAGGGTCTTCCCTGGGGAAGTGATATACATGATTCATGATACTCTATGTATGGCAATGCTGGCTAAGATGGCTGTTGTTGTTATGGCTGTTACGTAGGATCATTATATAGGGTCTTCCCTGGGGAAGGTGATATACATGAGCCATGATACTCTATATATAGCAATGCTGGCTAAGATGGCTGTTACGTAGGATCATTATATAGGGTCTTCCCTTGGGAAGTGATATTCATGAGTCATGATACTCTATGTATGGCAATGCTGGCTAAGATGGCTGTTGTTGTTATGGCTGTTACGTAGGATCATTATATAGGGTCTACCCTTGGGAAGTGATATACATGAGTCATGATACTATATGTATGGCAATGCTGGCTGAGATGGCTGTTGTTGTTATGGCTGTTACGTAGGATCATTATATAGGGTCTACCCTTGGGAAGTGATATACATGAGTCATGATACTCTATGTATGGCAATGCTGGCTGAGATGGCTGTTGTTGTTATGGCTGTTACGTAGGATCATTATATAGGGTCTACCCTTGGGAAGTGATATACATGAGTCATGATACTCTATGTATGGCAATGCTGGCTGAGATGGCTGTTGTTGTTATGGCTGTTACGTAGGATCATTATATAGGGTCTTCCCTTGGGAAGTGATATACATGAGTCATGATACTCTATGTATGGCAATGCTGGCTGAGATGGCTATTTATTTATTTATGACATTGCATTAGGATCATTATATAGGGTCTTCCCTGGGGAAGTGATATTCATGAGTCATGATACTCTATGTATGGCAATGCTGGCTAAGATGGCTGTTGTTGTTATGGCTGTTACGTAGGATCATTATATAGGGTCTTCCCTTGGGAAGTGATATTCATGAGTCATGATACTCTATATATGGCAATGCTGGCTAAGATGGCTGTTGTTGTTATGGCTGTTACGTAGGATCATTATATAGGGTCTTCCCTGGGGAAGTGATATTCATGAGTCATGATACTCTATGTATGGCAATGCTGGCTAAGATGGCTGTTGTTGTTATAGCTGTTACGTAGGATCATTATATAGGGTCTTCCCTGGGGAAGTGATATTCATGAGTCATGATACTCTATGTATGGCAATGCTGGCTAAGATGGCTGTTGTTGTTATGGCTGTTACGTAGGATCATTATATAGGGTCTTCCCAGGGGAAGGAGATATACATGAGTCATGATACTCTATGTATGGCAATGCTGGCTAAGATGGCTGTTGTTGTTATGGCTATTACGTAGGATCATTATATAGGGTCTTCCCAGGGGAAGTGATATTCATGAGTCATGATACTCTATGTATGGCAATGCTGGCTAAGATGGCTGTTGTTGTTATGGCTATTACGTAGGATCATTATATAGGGTCTTCCCTGGGGAAGGAGATATACATGAGTCATGATACTCTATGTATGGCAATGCTGGCTAAGATGGCTGTTGTTGTTATAGCTATTACGTAGGATCATTATATAGGGTCTTCCCTGGGGAAGTGATATACATGAGTCATGATACTCTATATATGGCAATGCTGGCTAAGATGGCTGTTGTTGTTATGGCTGTTACGTAGGATCATTATATAGGGTCTTCCCTGGGGAAGGAGATATACATGAGTCATGATACTCTATGTATGGCAATGCTGGCTAAGATGGCTGTTGTTGTTATGGCTGTTACGTAGGATCATTATATAGGGTCTTCCCTGGGGAAGTGATATACATGAGTGATGATACTCTATGTATGGCAATGCTGGCTAAGATGGCTGTTGTTGTTATGGCTGTTACGTTGGATCATTATATAGGGTCTTCCCACGGGAAGTGATATACATGAGCCATGCTACTCTATGTATGGCAATGCTGGCTAAGATGGCTGTTGTTGTTATGGCTGTTACGTAGGATCATTATATAGGGTCTTCCCTGGGGAAGTGATATACATGAGTCATGATACTCTATGTATGGCAATGCTGGCTAAGATGGCTGTTGTTGTTATGGCTGTTACGTAGGATCATTATATACGGTCTTCCCTGGGAAAGGTGATATACATGAGTCATGATACAGTCATGATACTCTATGTATGGCAATGCTGGCTAAGATGGCTGTTGTTGTTATGGCTCTTACGTAGGATCATTATATAGGGTCTTCCCTGGGAAAGTGATATACATGAGCCATGATACTCTATGTATGGCAATGCTGACTAAGATGGCTGTAGTTGTTATGGCTGTTACGTAGGATCGTTGTATAGAGTCTTCCCTGGGGAAGTGATATACATGAGCCATGCTACTCTATGTATGGCAATGCTGGCTAAGATGGCTGTTGTTGTTATGGCTGTTACGTAGGATCATGATATAGGGTCTTCCCTGAGGAAGGTGATATACATGAGCCATGATACTCTATATATGGCAATGCTGGCTAAGATGGCTGTTGTTGTTATGGCTGTTACGTAGGATCATTATATAGGGTCTTCCCAGGGGAAGTGATATACATGAGCCATGCTACTCTATGTATGGCAATGCTGGCTAAGATGGCTGTTGTTGTTATGGCTGTTACGTAGGATCATTATATAGGGTCTTCCCTGGGGAAGTGATATACATGAGCCATGCTACTCTATGTATGGCAATGCTGGCTAAGATGGCTGTTGTTGTTATGGCTGTTACGTAGGATCATTATATAGGGTCTTCCCTGGGGAAGTGATATACATGAGTCATGATACTCTATGTATGGCAATGCTGGCTGAAATGGCTGTTGTTGTTATGGCTATTACGTAGGATCATTATATAGGGTCTTCCCTGGGGAAGGTGATATACATGAGCCATGATACTCTATGTATGGCAATGCTGGCTAAGATGGCTGTTGTTGTTATGGCTATTACGTAGGATCATTATACAGGGTCTTCCCTGGGGAAGTGATATACATGAGCCATGCTACTCTATGTATGGCATTGCTGGCTAAGATGGCTGTTGTTGTTATGGCTGTTACGTAGGATCATTATATAGGGTCTTCCCTGGGGAAGGCGATATACATGAGCCATGCTACTCTATGTATGGCAATGCTGGCTAAGATGGCTGTTGTTGTTATGGCTGTTACGTAGGATCATTATATAGGGTCTTCCCTGGGGAAGGCGATATACATGAGCCATGATACTCAATGTATGGCAATGCTGGCTAAGATGGCTGTTGTTGTTATGGCTATTACGTAGGATCATTATACAGGGTCTTCCCTGGGGAAGGTGATATACATGAGCCATGATACTCTATGTATGGCAATGCTGGCTAAGATGGCTGTTGTTGTTATGGCTATTACGTAGGATCATTATACAGGGTCTTTCCTGGGGAAGGTGATATACATGAGCCATGATACTCTATGTATGGCAATGCTGGCTAAGATGGCTGTTGTTGTTATGGCTGTTAGGTAGATCATTATATAGGGGCTTCCCTGGGGAAGTGATATACATGAGTCATGATACTCTATGTATGGCAATGCTGGCTATGATGGCTGTTGTTGTTATGGCTGTTACGTAGGATCATTATATAGGGTCTTCCCTGGGGAAGGTGATATACATGAGTCATGATACTCTATATATGGCAATGCTGGCTAAGATGGCTGTTGTTGTTATGGCTGTTACGTAGGATCATTATATAGGGTCTTCCCTGGGGAAGTGATATACATGAGCCATGCTACTCTATGTATGGCAATGCTGGCTAAGATGGCTGTTGTTGTTATGGCTGTTACGTAGGATCATTATATAGGGTCTTCCCTGGGGAAGTGATATACATGAGTCATGATACTCTATTTATGGCAATGCTGGCTAAGATGGCTGTTGTTGTTATGGCTGTTACGTAGGATCATTATATACGGTCTTCCCTGGGAAAGGTGATATACATGAGTCATGATACAGTCATGATACTCTATGTATGGCAATGCTGGCTAAGATGGCTGTTGTTGTTATGGCTCTTACGTAGGATCATTATATAGGGTCTTCCCTGGGAAAGTGATATACATGAGCCATGATACTCTATGTATGGCAATGCTGACTAAGATGGCTGTAGTTGTTATGGCTGTTACGTAGGATCGTTGTATAGAGTCTTCCCTGGGGAAGTGATATACATGAGCCATGCTACTCTATGTATGGCAATGCTGGCTAAGATGGCTGTTGTTGTTATGGCTGTTACGTAGGATCATGATATAGGGTCTTCCCTGAGGAAGGTGATATACATGAGCCATGATACTCTATATATGGCAATGCTGGCTAAGATGGCTGTTGTTGTTATGGCTGTTACGTAGGATCATTATATAGGGTCTTCCCAGGGGAAGTGATATACATGAGTCATGATACTCTATGTATGGCAGTGCTGGCTAAGATGGCTGTTGTTGTTATGGCTGTTACGTAGGATCATTATATAGGGTCTTCCCTTGGGAAGTGATATTCATGAGTCATGATACTCTAGGTATGGCAATGCTGGCTAAGATGGCTGTTGTTGTTATGGCTGTTACGTAGGATCATTATATAGGGTCTTCCCTGGGGAAGTGATATACATGAGACATGCTACTCTATGTATGGCAATGCTGGCTAAGATGGCTGTTGTTGTTATGGCTGTTACGTAGGATCATTATATAGGGTCTACCCTTGGGAAGTGATATACATGAGTCGTGATACTCTATGTATGGCAATGCTGGCTGAGATGGCTGTTGTTGTTATGGCTGTTACGTAGGATCATTATATAGGGTCTTCCCTGGGGAAGTGATATACATGAGCCATGCTACTCTATGTATGGCAACGCTGGCTAAGATGGCTGTTGTTGTTATGGCTATTACGTAGGATCATTATATAGGGACTTCCCTGGGGAAGGTGATATACATGAGTCATGATATTCTATGTATGGCAATGCTGACTAAGATGGCTGTTGTTGTTATGGCTGTTACGTAGGATCATTATATAGGGTCTACCCTTGGGAAGTGATATACATGAGTCATGATACTCTATGTATGGCAATGCTGGCTAAGATGGCTGTTGTTGTTATGGCTGTTACGTAGGATCATTATATAGGGTCTTCCCTGGGGAAGTGATATATATGAGCCATGATACTCTATGTATGGCAATGCTGGCTAAGATGGCTGTTGTTGTTATGGCTGTTACGTAGGATCATTATATAGGGGCTTCCCTGGGGAAGTGATATACATGAGCCATGCTACTCTATGTATGGCAATGCTGGCTAAGATGGCTGTTGTTGTTATGGCTGTTACGTAGGATCATTATATAGGGTCTACCCTTGGGACGTGATATACATGAGCCATGATACTCTATGTATGGCAATGCTGGCTAAGATGGCTGTTGTTGTTATGGCTGTTACGTAGGATCATTATATAGGGTCTTCCCAGGGGAAGTGATATACATGAGCCATGCTACTCTATGTATGGCAATGCTGGCTAAGATGGCTGTTGTTGTTATGGCTGTTACGTAGGATCATTATATAGGGTCTACCCTTGGGACGTGATATACATGAGTCATGATACTCTATGTATGGCAATGCTGGCTAAGATGGCTGTTGTTGTTATGGCTGTTACGTAGGATCATTATATAGGGTCTTCCCAGGGGAAGGTGATATGGAAGGCATTGGGATGGACAAGGCAAGTGTTGAATGAGTGCCGAGTGTGCAAAACACATCAAAGGGACTGGGGACATGACCTGGCACTTCATCAAAATAGTACATTGTGGTGCATTTTGAAGTGTTTCAACTTTTCCCTAGAGATGGTAAGAGATATTTAAAAAAAATATGTTTGTATACAGTTAAGTTTTATTGTAAAATTGAAAATAACAAAATTTTGTTCAAAAAATTTTGCCTGTTTACTTGAAGTGACATTGATATATTTTTTGATTTTTTGATACACTGTCACATATATCACAATACATTGATATGTTGATTAATTGTCACAACCCTAATATAGAATTTGTTATTGATCTATGAGGTTTACTGTACAAAACGTCAAGAAACATCGTGAAATTCTGCAGTATTCTGAGTTATCTTCCCTTTCAGATGGAATCTGTGTACACTGTACAGCTAATAAAATCTGTTGCCTTTGCAGGTTATTGTCTGAAAACTAAGACGGACAAAAACGAGAAAGTTTTCATTAATATCTGCACAAATGAAACAGTGAGTGAACCAGAATTTGTTTATGTTTTTGCATTATACTTTATAAATATAATATTGTTATTATTTTATTATGATATTACAATAATTATGTTAATAAACAACTGATTTTGATTTTGGGTCACGATAATGATTTTTGTTTTTTTATGCTATGTAAATATATGATGTCTATTCTTCAATAATTATGTAACAAAATATTCACTTTTGAACTTCAAAATAAGCATGTTTGTATAAATGTGGTATCTGAATTATTTGTTATATTATCCAAAAAATGTATCGATTGCATTGGATGATACACATTTTTAGCTCCCGTTTCCATGCTCCACGAACTGCCATCTTTGACATGTCACACATCACTGGATTCCGCGTGACCTCCACTGTTCATTCATAAAACCTGTCAAGTCGGATGTCAAATAGTACGAGATATCATTTGATTTTGTAGACCACTGTCATTTGTGGATTTGCATATACCTGTGGTATTTAAATGGAAACGCGATCGTGATTAGGCTACTTGTGTCACGTGGGCACTGACCTGCCACGTAATTGGCTGGTGTGAGGGATGGGCTAGGATCAATGGGATCAACTCCATCTTGGAATCTTTAAATGAAAATTTACCTATCCATCACATGACCTGTTGCCTAGCAAAACCTCCGTCAAGCCATCAGAAAACATGTGGTGGGTTCGTTCTTTCAGTCATATTTTGTTGAAATTCTGGTCACAAAAGTGTTTCTATATAACAAAATATAAGGCAATGTTTTTAAAGTGACAACTATATGCATTAATGTCTGATTCATGAGATGTCATGCAGCAATAGTAATGTAATTCAGATATATATATAACCATTATCAACATGGTTGGCAAAGGCAAAGCTCGACGGAGGTCACGCACAAAAATGTGATTGTGACGTTGGCAAACTGCGACATGCTTGCTACATCAATTACTACTACAAGATAGTTTACACAACTTAAAGCATTAAATGCATGTTTAAAACCATTATATTAAGAAAATTACAACTGTTAATGTAAAGGATATGTGGAAGCGCCATTAAATGAAGAATTTGATAAGAATTTACAAAGAAAGTTTATTTTTGACTGTGAATCTCTACAAGGTATCTGGTAATCGTTAAAGGTCATTTTCTTAGAACATATATTTTTTAGATTAAAATTCACACTACCTTGCTCCACGATAGGCCAATCTTCCCGACGTTTTGCACAATCAAGCAGGGTAAACAGATCTTGAAATATACAAGAGGAATAACTTCTTCTCCTTCTACATTCTTTTTCTAAATGAGGTTACGTTTGACTGAATAGTGATTTTTCCTGTAAAATTAACATTGGCATTTGTGTCAAAATCTGCTGTGTTTAAATTTAGCTAATGGTATATATTTGGCAACACAGAAAGAATTAACTTGATAACTTTGTTTTTTGCTAGTGCATACCAAAAATTGCATTTTTTTATTCCATAATATTTTGTTTTGTTACGGACACCCTTGGGTTTTGTATACTTTTTTTCTTGCTTTTTACATCTATATCATAGCCTATTTGGAATATACTTTTGAAATGGTAGTACTACAAGATTTACAAAGAAAATGGAGTGCCTAGTCTTTTGTTTTATGTCATTGACAAAAAACCCGTGTCCTTTAAAGCATAGCCTTAACCAAATATTTTGTTGTAGCTACATCAGCAAAAGATCCATAGATTCTTATAAAATTGACCTACATAAATAGTTATATTTCTTTTCTGAATTTGTCATCAATATACATACAAGTAGATATCTAAATTTAAATACATAACATTAAATCATTAACCACCTACATAAATAGCAATAATTCTGCCGCTGCCGTCATAAGAAGCTACATTGATAATTTTAATCATATGTATTAACCACGAATGAAATTATAACACTTTTTGTAGCTACCAACGCCACAAGATATTACGGATGAGGAGCTTCTCAAACTTCTGGAAGCCGAAGACGCATCTGGGTTTCGGATACCCATGAGTCTCGGGGAAGCTCACGCAGAAATCGACAAAAGTAAGTCTTTGTATGTGTGCATATTGGAGAAAACAACCTGCTGTATTGTCTTTATCTGTGTAATAATAAGCAGAACGCCGAAGGTTATCATGCCAGTGTTCGGATGAGTGCTAAATAAAATAATGGTTTTAGTTTTGTATTTTTTTGCGTATTTGTGTAAAACATTAATATAAAAATATACATTATTAAAATTATATTTACACATTACATTTTGACACACATAGCCAAACTTAATAAGGCTGAAAATAATTTTTGTCAGTCACTGTTGCATTATCTCTGTAGGTGGTATTTAATTTTGCAAGTTCTGTAGTGTACAATTTAAGCATTGCTACATCTGTGCAGTGCAACATTTAAATGTTACTATATTTTTTGTAGTGCAACTTTAAAAATGCTGCACACTGCACAATTTACATTGTGCTGTGTCTGTGTAGTGCACCTTTTAAAATGTTTATTTGTGTCATGTATCTAAATGTTGTATTTAAACATTGCTACGTCTACACCTGTATATAGTTACCCTTTTAGGTTTTAAAAGTGTTACCCATTTCTAAATTGAACAGGTCTTTAGTGTGGATCTCAGATGGACTATTTTTTTAATCCCTACAATCCCCTAGTAGAGCACAGTAGTGCAGTGTATAGAGCTTCAGATTAAACCGAGAGAACCCTGGTTTCAATCCTGTGCTGTGGTGTCGAACTTTGAGCTGTGTGAATGAGTACCTGGCTATAGACAGTGCTAGATATTTGGGTATAAACAGTGTTCACACATTAATTGCAGCATGGCTGGACGCTTCCCAGAGAAGTCGAGATGGTGTTCGATTGAACAGGTCTGCCAGGGAGTGTAGTGTAAAGAGCTTTGAGCAGTCAGATATTGCGCTGTATAAGAACTTACCTTTACTTTTTCTACAGAGCCCACAATATCAGTGTTCTTTTAATCTGTCCAGGTGGTAAGGGCTGCACGGCTTACGATGTCGTCATCAGCCCTGAGTTCTACGAGAGGACAGAGAACAGCAAGGTGTTGCTTGGATTCTTCTTAACAGTCGTATTGGAAGGGATTGAATACAAGTACAACCTCACACTAGACAGAGGTATGCTTATCAGAGATGGCAGGAATTGTACTCAATTCATATTCGTGGGATCATGGTTACCATTTGCTTATGCATATCTATGTTGCCCTTGTCCCAAGCTCGACAATACTCTAGCCGCATACATGTGGCTGATACAGAGTTCTGAGCTGTAAATAAGAAGAAGAATGCATGGCTATTTTCAGTTATTAATTGTTAATTCAGTTAGCTCAGTTAACTTAATTTAATTTATCTAATTAACATAAAAAACAAGTTAATTTAATTAATTAACTTTTCTTGAAGAGTTAATTTTAATTAAACAATTATTTTAATTAACATTCAATTGACCTTGTTTTATTGGGTGTTATTATATGCATTCATGTTGCAATGATCACTGGCGTGCTGTCAGCAGATAGCCTTCGTATCGATTGTTATGATGCACAATAGACACAACCAGTGACCCAACCAATCAAAGAAAGCTAATTGTCAGGTCCAGGCAATTGTTTGAACAGTGTCAATGTTTAGCAAATGTTAGTCAGTGATTGAGGAGGGCGAACTGTGAGGATTTGAGGGTGACAGTGGTTGATCATGTGCTACAGTTGCATTATATAAACGTATTGAGTGAGCATGGTTTTATGGCACCATTCCAACTGTATGCAGTACAAAATGATCTGGAGTTGAGCTTTTGCAAATTCTGTGAAAAAGTGAAGGAAATCTGGCAATGCAGTATTTAAATAAAATTCTTGAAATATGTTTTCAATTTATACATTTGTAGAATGTAATTATGCTTTATTAGATTGCAAGCTATGTTGCAGACTGGGACACTTAGCAGGTTGTGGCTTTGTTTTTTTGTCTTGTGTTAAAGTTACTTGAATTAATTATTAATTTAAGTTAATTAACATTACTTGAATTAAATTAATTGTTTATATAGTTTAATTGTGAAAGAAAGTTTGAAATTAATTGACCTGATAAATGTGTGAGGTTAATTTGATTAAATTGGGACATGCAGAGTTAATTGTTATTTAATTAACTTTTTTCAAGTTAATTGTCCTATGCCTGCTCAATTTGATTAATAAATCACGTTTGTTAGCATCTGCTTACGGCTTTAACCTAGTGATGAAAAACATACTGGTTGTTTGTGTCTTTAGAGATGCTGCAACATGGAGCTGATGTAATTAAACTGACTAATGAAAACATTGCTTTTCTGTTTCTACTAAATAAAAGAAAAGCAGGTGGCCTGAGCTGGTACTATTATGTCATTCCGAGTCATGAGATAGATCAGTTTGAAGGAGTAGAAACTGTAGCCTCTGAAATCTGTGTTAATTGTGTCGTGCTTTGCTGCAATAAATACATCATGTTCTATCTTGCTATTCTTCTTGTGCAGTTGGCAGAGAAACACTGATGCGTTCTAATAACGGGCAGAACTATTATAAGCTGCCGTGGTCACTTGGGAGTTACTTAGGAGAAGTTATAGTGTATAAATAATCTATTTAATCTTTTCATTTTACTGAATACTGTTACATTTACAAAAAAAGATATTAGGAATTCTTCAAATCAGGTATTATTTTATTAGGACTTTTTCAAAACTGTTTGTATTTTTTTCCACAGGCACTTACTAAAAGTCACTTCCAGTATTTTGTTCAATATTTATATTAATTGAGAATAAAGAGCAAGTCATTTATTGGTATGCATCGTATAATAATGGTCAACCTTGAGCATCTGTTTCAGATTGTGAAAACAATCCTTGAATGGCAGACGTTGGACAACAGTCAAAGAAATAGCGTTATACATGTTAAGAAGCAGCTGTACTAACAAGCTGGCTATCACGACTGTGGTAGACACTGAATTAATTAAATATTTTGTCAACTTGGCAGAATGATTTTATGAAGTTAAATATATGTTAATTATTGGACATCTGTTGTGTTTATTTTTCTTTCAGTTGTCATATAATTCCACCTCTTCAAGGGCAGATGTCACGGATTAACACCGTCGATAAAAAGTACTTGTTAATTTTTACTTGCATATGGTATGTTTTGGCTTGTTTTAGATTGGCGTATATTAAAGAACCGGAAGTTTGTTGGCTCTCTTCCTGAGCAGAACGTCCGCACTCAGTCAAAGCCATGGATCATGGAAATGGAAGAGTGAGTGATGTTATGTTTGCTAACAATGTTTAAAGATTATTTCTCATAACAATGCATAGGCTACTTGTTCTTCTAATTCAGATAGTTACAGCCAGTATCAGCTGGATTCCTACAGGTGGACAACAATGATACAAAGTGGATTGCCACCACAGAGATGTGAGGACTGTGTGAAAAGGAATTAGCAGGATTGGAAGAGGAGTGTAGAATGAGAGCGGGGGACAGAGGAGTGGAAGACTACTTCCCAGTTCGAATGGTCTGCCAGGGGGTGATGTATAAAGTGCTTTGAGCAGTCCCAAGGACTGAAAGCTGTGCTATATAACAGCATGCCTTTTTATCTGTCGGTAGCTACTGTCATACATCTGATGCTCGCAGAATGCAAATCATGAATGTCAAACATTTTTTTCTATTACCATACACAATGATTCAGTTCCTTTGCAGTGGTGGCACTCAACCTACAAAACCATCCTTGATATCTGAAATGGAAGACAAGCAACCAGAGAGGCCAAGGTAAATTGATGTATTCAGTATGTCGCGTTTACCTACATCAATATCAGAATTATGGTCTCCTTTGCAACAAATGTTGATAACGGTTATTGACATGCATTTCATTACCTTTGCTGCATGAAATCTCATAAAACAAACATTCCTGCATACTGTTGTCTTTTTAAAAACTTTACCTAATGTTTTTGCCATAAAGAAAAAGTTGTAGCCAGAATTTCAACAAACTACACAAAACAGAATGAACGAATGATCGGTATTCATTGTTTGATGACTTCACAAAGCTGTTGCTAGGCAACAGGTCACGTGATGGACAAGTCAGTTTGCTCCAGAAACAGTTTGGCCTATTTTGGTATATGTAGATGGCAATTGGTAGAGATGTTTAGGTCGTCAGGTGTGTCTGTTATCATAGCAACATATAATGAAACCTATAGTCACACAACATGCTGTTGCATGTTTTAGGGCCCCGGAACCTGTATATTCAATCATTCAAGAGCCACCAGAAAGCCACCCGGAGTTCCTTGTCGCCGAAATACAATTACCAAAAGTGGTACGTCTGGGATTATTGAAAGTGTAAATTCAGTCGATGTATCACTACTTGTGTGCCTTAGTGCACAATTGTGAACTCAACACGAAATTCATGGCATTCCAAACAGGTAGGAGAAAAGTACCTTTGATCAAGTACAATTCTAAGTACAAGTAACGTCAAATAAAAGTACATTTCAATAATTATCAACAATAATATTTTTCTGGTTCCAATTATTACCTATTTTGAAAATATAATTAATTGTACATATAATCAGGATACGCATGTTGTGCACCACACAGGCACCGTCTATTATCATCATGTTGTGCACCACACAGGCACCGTCTATTATCATCATGTTGTGCACCACACAGGCACCGTCTATTATCATCATGTTGTGCACCACACAGGTACCGTCTATTATCATCATGTTGTGCACCACACAGGCACCGTCTATTATCATCATGTAGTGCACCACACAGGCACCGTCTATTATCATCATGTAGTGCACCACACAGGCACCGTCTATTATCATCATGTAGTGCACCACACAGGCACCGTCTGTTATCATCATGTAGTGCACCACACAGGCACCGTCTATTATCATCATGTTGTGCACCACACAGGCACCGTCTGTTATCATCATGTAGTGCACCACACAGGCACCGTCTGTTATCATCATGTAGTGCACCACACAGGCACCGTCTATTATCATCATGTTGTGCACCACACAGGCACCGTCTTTTATCATCATGTAGTGCACCACACAGGCACCGTCTATTATCATCATGTTGTGCACCACACAGACACCGTCTGTTATCATCATGTAGTGCACCACACAGGCACCGTCTATTATCATCATGTTGTGCACCACACAGGCACCGTCTATTATTATCATGTAGTGCACCACACAGGCACCGTCTATTATCATCATGTTGTGCACCACACAGGCACCGTCTGTTATCATCACGTAGTGCACCACACAGGCACCGTCTGTTATCATCATGTAGTGCACCACACAGGCACCGTCTATTATCATCATGTTGTGCACCACACAGGCACCGTCTATTATCATCATATAATATAACTTCCTTAATATCTTCATGTTTACTGGCAAATAACTCAAAAATAAGACGTCTTTAGTTCATTTCATCTGCAGCTTGCTTTGCCTTCTGGCTCCAGTTTGGGTTAATTTTTTAGTCCTCACTTCATATTTTTTAAAGTTGTTTTGGGTCGTCTTCTTTCTTCCATCTCAAGGTTGTCTTGGTTATCCAATAAAACTTGGCTTAAAGTTGCATTCTGAGAGTTTTAAATACAAATTTCTAGTAAATGAACATGCTGCATACACTATAATAACATATGAAACACCAAATGAAACACCAAATAGAAAGTGACATATGGTTGAAAGTATGATAAGTAAATATTGTCCACGTTGTACATACACTTGTACACACAGTTTTAAACGATAGTTTAACTCAGAATTGCAACTTTAATATAAATAAAGTAATTGTATTCAAGTTATTAGAAGTAGTTATGTAGTTATGTTATATATGTGTCAGATGTACATATCATATCATACAGAGAAATTGTGCATTGACATACAATGTTACATGGCAGACATTTTATCAGTAGTTATCCATTTAGTGGCGTATAATTATAATGCAAAGTGGCTGACAAATTTATCCAGTAGCAATCAATTAGATTCCGGTTAGATATTATTCTGAACATCTGAAATAAGGTAACAAAATATTTCTCTTCACTTGAACATGCTGCATATTTATCGTTCTGTTCTACGTCGATGTTACCATTTAGAAAATGGCTGCCACCTTGACCTTGGACATTGGCGAGGACCGAATCGTGCTGGAGACAAGGTCAAATGTGTACCAACTGGATATATTTCTTCCTTACAATCTCATCCAAGAAGATTGTGGAGCCCAATTCAACAGAAAGACAAAAGTTAGATTTTTATAATCATAATCTTTATTTCACTTTGTTGTTGTTTGCCCCGATTGGGGGTCGCAAAGACATGCGCTACATAAACTATTGAACGTAGAAAGAAAACGTTTTAGGCCTTTTCCAGTTGCTCAAAACCTTCAGGTTTTCAAACAGCTAGAACCTTGTAGAGAAAGGAAGAAAAATGTATGTATGATTAATCAGTTAAATCATACTGTACATAATTAGATACAAAAAGTTACACTTCAATACATTTCAGAGAGAACTAACCTAAGATCGGGAAGATTGATTAAATTAATTTGTGCATTTTAATTAATTTATTAATAATTATTTTAAGTTTTATATTGCACGATATTGATTTTAAATTACCGTCTTTGTATTAGTATTTTAGTTTATTGATTGTTAAGTGTAAAGCACCACAAACAGTTGTGGATTTGGCTTTATTGCTAAATAAATATATTATTATTGCTATTGTACAGGCATTTCTATTGATAGAGATTGATAGGGTGTTATTCTCCTAGCAGGAAAGTAATTTTTTTAAACCCATACAGCAGCCTGCATGAAAGGTTGTGACAGGAAGTTAGGAGGGTTCATTGGTCCTAAAAAAATTGGTGTTAGATGGACTATCAAAAAAGTGGAACATGGGAGATTGGCCTCAAAACAGTGGTTTGAGACGTGTGCCTAACCCCTCCTTTATAAGCACGAGATCTATTGTATTATCACAAGTTGGTTTTTGGTCCGGTAGCTGTGCCTGATTGATGTTAATTGCTCATGTTTTCTGTTTCAGATATTAACCCTCACCCTGCCTGTACAGCCGACAGGTTGAAGAAGATCTTTGATGTGTCTTTCTGTACTTCTAACATCGTCATAATGTGTAATAACTTAAATAGATGTATTATGAACCTCTCTGTCTTGTGTTATTCAGTTCTTGGTTTTTTTAAGGTCACGATGTGACTAACATACCTTTTAAGTCAGGGTAACGCCATAATGCTTTTTTTTAAACATAACATGTTCTTTTGAATATACCTATCTCCGTCACTTTCACACTCGTTCATTCCAAGTCATTATCTATGATTCCATCTGTCTCAAACAAACATCAGAATGTTTTGTTTACGTTAAAATAATTTCAAAATTAATTTGTACGGATTATATATCACATAAGTCATGTTTTCAAGATATCATTAAATGCTTAGGGATCATCTCAGAACATTGATGTCAGATATCAGACGAAATTACTTTTGTTTGGGTGAAGGAGGACAGGGTCAGTTTCATCTGGCATCAAATTATAGACTTGGGATTTTCATGCCCGCTTTCTTTGTTTCATCATTAATGTTCACAAACTTTTGTCTGGGGTGGGGACTGAGGCCAGATGAAAGGTATTTCATCTGTGGTAGGACACTGATGTTCTGAGATGATCCCTTATGATCCAGTAGTTCTTATTCCACCATCAAACCCTTGGGGGAAGGAGGGCGGCACATCACTTTGTTCTGCCCTCATGACCAGTCATATCTGCCAATCTCAATTCTCACTACGTTTTCCCTTGGTTGTTCCTCCATGTCCTTTCAAGATCCCTCTCAACATTATTACATCTTGGTGTTGGTCTTCTTCTTCCATCCCTTTTATTTCATGTACATTATTTCTCAATCTCCCTTGACTGATGTCCTGCCCTTCTCAGTTTGCTACCAACTAGCTTCATTTCCAGGTGTTTTGTCATTCCTTTCTTCTGTCATCTCTTCAATTTGCGTGTCTTCCAAGCTCACCTCCTAATCCAGTTGTTATTTGCTGCCTATTTCAATAGACAAGTTACAGACACATACACCACATATACCACACAATATAGCAGGTACACCTGTAGGCCCTTGTACAATTAAATGACTAAGTAGAGAGAGCAGTCAATTAAAAATACTTTAGTGTTCGTCTTTGTACAATATATTATAAAACAGAAAATTGTCTTCAGACTCATCCATTGATTTATTAATTAATTTTCTGAAGTTGAACTATTAATAATAATTAGCAAAGTTGTTAAAAATGTAAGCATTTAAAATAAACGTGGAAGTGAAGTAATTAGTTATTAAAATTTAATATCTTACTTTTATTGAAACACATTTGCGAGAAACAACACTAAACAGTGATGACTTATAAAGATAGTGCCAACACAACAGAATGTGCAGACAAATTTAACATGTTAGTTTTGTCCGTGGGAAAATTTCAATAATATTGCTTAAAACTAGTTGTCAATATGACGACATAATTTATTTTGGTTTACTTGTGCTACCGGCAATAAAGGCCTAATTATAGTAATACAGCTGGTTACAATTACTACAAGTACAAGTCTACATTATTTATATTATGATTATCCCACACGGCCACGTTCACATACGTGGTATTGAAGATTATTGATGCGCCGATATTGAAATAGGCCTGGTCATGACTTATGGGCATGTTTAAGGAAACAAACAATCCTTAGCGTTAGAAGGCATCTCATTCTAAATGTCAGTCACGTGACATTTGATCGAACCCTGCAAGCGCACGACCGGAACAGGTGTTTTGTTAATTGTATGTTGCCATGGTGAACTTAAGCAGCGAGTCGACCAATTAAAATGCCCTGATAATTTACTCCGTATGAGTATCATGACAAATCATCAACGGCATTGTATTCCATGTTTCGAGTACTTTGACATGGGACATGTTGGTCCCGTGAATACTGAATGTATTACTGCATTAGATATTTCACGAGGTAGCAATAAGTATACACTAGTTGCTCGCGTATTCGCACAGTGGCTATTTTGCAGAACGCACCAATATTTCAAAATCCGTCGCAAGATTGGGGCGAAATTGAGAGGTATCAGGTTTGGGTGGATTTTTCCTAAAAATAAGTTATGAGAATTTTATTAATTTTCCAAAGCAATTTTGTCAATGGAGGTTAAATATGCTGTGAAACTTAAAAGAATTTTGTATCACAAACTTTGCAGGAAATGAAGGAAACGTTATAATTAAATGGCCGCCTAGGTATAATCTAAATGTGGTCTTATCCCAGGTATTCGATCGTCAGTTACACCACTAATCACCCCCTATTAACATGTTCTATTTACATATGTGGTGTTATAATAGGTATAACAGAAATATCGTTTTATTGAATATAAATTGAAAGACATATATATGTAACCGGCAGGGTTACTGAGCAATAAGTAAATTATTAGTATTATTAATTTTAATCTATATTATTATACCAAACCGGTATGTACTTTTTTCTATTGGTTTTACTTCTGAGCTACTAAGCGGTTAGACCCCATGTCGCCAGTGTAGCATATGGCGATATGCTGCCTGGGAAAGCCATTAGGTTCTCTTCCCAGGTGGTGTCCGTTACCCCAGCAGTCACCAAGTGAGGGTCATACCCCGGTCACTAAGCCAGGATTAATTAATTAAGAGACGCCATCCCAGAGTTTCCGAGAGAAGCTGGACAGACAGCGCTCCAGTGTTTTTCCACGAGGTTTCGTGTTTTAACATATATATAAACACAAATGGAGATGTAAGAGAGTGCATGGTGTGATTGCACTGAGCAGTGCTCAAGCACTGTTAGACTGCAGTTCCCAGTTGTTGTTTTTTTTTTTTTTTACTTTGTATTTTAGATTATCAACACAATAAATGATAGTCATCATTTAACCGTGTTGCCTGTCTTCATGGTAAATCCCCCGCTACATATATGTTATGTCTTACGCCATCTTTATTCGACACGTCAGCACAGCCCGGGAGCTGTCCTTATTCCAGAGCCATGGGGAGCATTCATAATGCTCTATAACACAAATACTCTACACTCCTCCCTTTCAAATGTTGTTCCCTTAAAACATGTTTATACTCTGGCTGAAATGTTGTGCAATCTAATGGGGCCCATTGTGGTGGTTTATAGATTTAGATTTTTTTTAATGTTTCTGGGTGGTGGGGATCTTGGGAAATAACTATTTTTAAATGGCACTTATCTCCATCAGTTTTGCATGTATGGGACTGAAATTGTATGTGCAATCTATATAGAGGGTCTATTGGGGTGGTTCGATCGTACATTTATATTTTTTTCAAAATTCGTCTAGGGCGGTGGGGTCTTGGGGAGTCACAATTTCAAGAGTTTCAGTGTAAGCAACAGCCTTTTTTCCCCATGCAACGTCAGTTATGCAGCTAGTTGTTCAACAATACGTCATCAAACATTCTTTACAGAAGGCCTTTACATTCCCCAAAATAAATAGTGTTTGATTCATATTGACATTTAGAATACATGTTTATATTCAACAGATGCCGGCAGTCTCTCAGTCCACCAGATTGAAGATGATGAAGAGGAAGATTGAGTTTTGTAACTACCATATAACAGCCATGTGTAAATAAAAGTAATGAAGACCCATTTATTATTGTTTTATCGTTCTGTTAAAATTAGGCAAAAACGTTATGCTAACGTTAGGCAATAACGTTATTTGTAACGTTCTTGGAACAGTAACAAAACTTTCCAAAAAAAGTTCTGCTAACGTTAGGCAAAAACGTTCTGCTAACGTTAGGCAATAACGTTATTTATAACGTTCTCAGAACGTTAAGAAAACTTTCAAAAAAACGTTCTGCTAACGTTAGGGAAAAACGTTCTGCTAACGTTACGCAACAACGTTATCTGTAACTTTCTTGGAACGTTAAGAAAACTTTCCAAAAAAACGTTCTTCTAACGTTAGGCAAAAACGTTCTGCTAACGTTAGGCAATAACGTTATAAAACGTTATTTATAACGTTCTCGGAACGTTAAGAAAACTTTCTAAAAAACGTTCTGCTAACGTTAGGCAAAAACGTTCTGCTAACGTTATGCAATAACGTTATCTGTAACGTTCTCGGAACGTTAAGAAAACTTTCCAAAAAAACGTTATGCTAACGTTACGCAATAACGTTATCTGTAACGTTCTGGGAACGTTAAGAAAACTTTCCAAAAAAACGTTCTCCGAACGTTATCGTAACGTAAAACTAACGTTCTGGGAACGTGTTTTTGTTAGCTGGGTCGTCAGTTACACCACTAATCACCCCCTATTAACATGTTCTATTTACATATGTGGTGTTATAATAGGTATAACAGAAATATCGTTTTATTGAATATAAATTGAAAGACATATATGTAACCGGCAGGGTTACTGAGCAATAAGTAAATTATTAGTATTATTAATTTTAATCTATATTATTATACCAAACCGGTATGTACTTTTTTCTATTGGTTTTACTTCTGAGCTACTAAGCGGTTAGACCCCATGTCGCCAGTGTAGCATATGCTCCCTGGGAAAGCCATTAGGTTCTCTTCCCAGGTGGTGTCAGTTTCCCCAGCAGTCACCAAGTGAGGGTCATACCCCGGTCACTAAGTCAGGATTAATTAATTAAGAGACGCCATCCCAGAGTTTCCGAGAGAAGCTGGACAGACAGCGCTCCAGTGTTTTTCCACGAGGTTTCGTGTTTTAACAGATATATAAACACAAATGAAGATGTAAGAGAGTGCATGGTGTGATTGCACTGAGCAGTGCTCAAGCACTGTGTTAGATTGCAGTTCCCAGTTAGGTTTTTTTTTTTTTTTTACTTTGTATTTTAGATTATCAACACAATAAATGATAGTCATCATTTAACCGTGTTGCCTGTCTTCATGGTAAATCCCCCGCTACATATATATGTTATGTCTTACGCCATCTTTATTCGACACGTCAGCACAGCCCGGGAGCTGTCCTTATTCCAGAGCCATGGGGAGCATTCATAATGCTCTATAACACAAATACTCTACACTCCTCCCTTTCAAATGTTGTTCCCTTAAAACATGTTTATACTCTGGCTGCGCTACGCCACATATACGATATGACAACCGTCAACACAGTCCACGGATTCAGCGTCCATTAATTAGTCCTTGTTAACAATGACATTTTACTAGCCATTAACCATTAATGTCTAAGTCCATAATTAAACTGGACACCGTCTTTCAAACGTCACTGATCCAGCTTCTCTGGAGGCTTTCTGGTTCTTGTGGACCTTCACACGAGTCGTTCCTCTGCCATCGGTATCTGCGCTGGACTTGCCGGTCTCACGGGATAGTTCACTGCCATCGGTGTTTGCAATGAACTTGGCTGGTTGTCTTCTTCTGCTTCTGTTGTTGGTCTAGTCGATTCGTCAACCACTGGTACCTCCACCGCACCCAGAGGTACCATGGCGACGTCAGAAGCCCTGATTTGGTCGCTGTGTCTCCGCCATACATCGCCGTCTTCCACGCGCACTGCATACGATCTGGTACCCCTCTTCTCTTGGACGGTACCGGGTACCCACTTTTGGTCATTGCGATAGTTTCTTACCGCTACTCTGTCCCCAGCTTCAAATTCTCTGTGTTGCCCTCTCTTCTCCTCTACTGTCTTGGCCTGACGGTTCTCCACCGTCTTCCTCGTGTTTGGTCGTATGGCATCTAATCTTGTTCGCAGGGCTCGACCCATCAGTAACATCGCCGGAGATTCACATGTTGCACGTGGTGCGTTTCTGTAGGCAAACAGAAATCTGGCCAGGTGTCGTTTCACAGCACCCGAGTCACCTCTTGCTGATCGCATGGCTTGTTTAAATGTCTGAACAAAGCGTTCCACCTGCCCGTTGGTAGCAGGGTGGTAGGGTGCAGAAAATGTGTGCCTGATGTTGTTTGCTTTCATGAAGTTTCGGAAAACTTCGCTTGTGAATTGACTTCCGTTGTCACTGTGCAAGTGTTCTGGAAGACCGTACCTTGCAAACACATCTCGTAACAGTTCTACGGTTCTTTCTGATGATGCTGAGGCTGTTGGTAGTACCTCAGGCCATTTGCTATGTGCGTCGACCGCTATTAAGAACATCCGTCCCATAAACGGTCCAGCGTAATCTACATGGATACGCTGCCATGGCTTTGCAGGCCATTCCCACGGGTGAAGTGGCACGGTAGGCGCTTCAAACTGGACTCTCTGGCAGCCTTGACATTTCCGTGCCAGAGATTCCATATCTTTATCTATCCCAGGCCACCAAACGTAGCTACGAGCCAGTCCTTTCATTTTTACAACCCCGACATGTCCATCGTGTAACTCCTGCAGGATTTGACTGCGCAACTTCTGTGGCACTAGGACGCGTATTCCCCACATAACGCATCCGTGGAATACACTCAGCTCGTAGCGCTTGGCAAAGAATGGTTCAAGTCCCTCTGGACTGATCGTCGGCCATCCTTGCTGGGTTCTCTCCAGAACTTTTGACATGACTGGGTCCTTGCTGGACTCTGTCTTGATGTTTGCTGCCGTGACAGGAAGGGTTTCCATGTGGTCCATGTATAACATCTCCACCACATCAAGGTGTGTCACCCCGGTTTTCAATGGTAACCTCGAAAGTCCGTCTGCATTTGATTGTTTCAAAGAGCTTTTATAGACTATCTCATAGTCGTGTGCTGCTAGTTGTAGGGCATATCGTTGCATTCGTGCAGCCGTCATTGCTGGAATACTCTTCCCTGGATGAAAGATAGCTGTGAGGGGTTGGTGATCCGTCACCAGCGTGAATCGTCTTCCAAACAGGTATTGGTGAAACTTCCTGGCTCCCCACACGAGTCCCAGTGCTTCTTTGTCTATTTGGCTGTAATTCCGTTCAGCCTTGTTTAAAGTTCGCGAAGCGAACGCGACTGGTCTCTCCAACCCATCTGGCATCGTATGACTGAGTACGGCCCCCAACCCATATGCATCGCACGCTATTCTGATGGGGAAGTTTGGATCGTAGTGGACGAGAACTTGTTCCGTTGTGATCAGTCTCTTTGCTTCACCGAACGCTTGTTCACACTCCTTTGACCACATCCATTTCTGATCCTTCTCTAGTAACTGGTTTAGGGGATGCAAGACACTGGCCAGGTTGGGTAAAAACCTGTGGTAGTAATTCACCAGCCCAAGGAATCATTTTAAACTACTAACATCTTGGGGGCGTGGTGCCTTCTGCACGGCTTCTATTTTTGCCTTTGTCTTGTGCAGACCCTCGTGATCAATCTCGTGGCCACAGTACTCGATCCGTTCCATAAAGAACCGGCACTTCTTCACATTGATCCGCAGATCCTTCTCTGCCAGCCTCTTGAATACTGCTTCCAGGTTTTCCAGATGCTCAGTGTCAGACTTCCCCGTGACAATATCATCCAACATCACCTCCACGCCAGGGATTCCTTGTATAGTCTGCTCCATTGCTCTCTGCCATATCGAGGGTGCCGTCTTGATCCCGAAAGGCAACCTATTATACTGAAACAGGCCCTTGTGCGTGTTGATTGTGAGGTATTGTTTAGAGTCCTCCTCTACCTCCATCTGCAGGTAAGCATTTTTGAGATCAATTTTGCTGAACCTCTTACCTCCGGCCATCTTTGCGAAAATATCTTCGATGTGTGGTAGCGGATATTTATCTTCCCGGAGCACCGGGTTGAGTGTCACTTTATAGTCTCCACAGAGACGTACATCCTTGGTATCTCGTTTCGCCACCGGTACCACTCCTGATGCCCACTGGCTATACTCGACAGCTGATACGATTCCTTCTTTCTGGAGCCTTTCTAGCTCTTCTCAAAGTATGGTTTGATCGCATAAGGCACGGTTCGTGGCCTGCAGAACTTCGGTTGAGCGTCTGCCTCTAAGGTGAGTTTGGCTTTCACACCTTTCAATGTCCCCAAGTTGTCCGTGCTTAACAACGCATACTTTGCCAGCAGCCGTTGAACTTGCTTATTGGCATCCTTCAGAGAAATGTCCTTGTCAGTCCCATGCCATGACTTCAGGGAGTGAATTTCTTCCCAGTCGAGCTTGATCTCCCAAAACCAGTCACGACCGAACAGCACTTGTCGACCGCCTTTGATAACGTACAAGTCCAGCTTCACCTTCTGCTCCTTGTACTTGACCTGGACACGAAGCTTTCCCTCGTAGGTTCGGAGAGTTACCGGTTTAGGCTGAAGTTCATGCTTCTTGAACATTTCCTTGTACACGTGGTGTGGGATTACTGAGTATGCCGACCCAGTATCAACCTCCATTTTACTGCATACCCGCAGTGTCGTCCAAATTGTGTCAGTTCTGGTCTTTGGTTTTGTTAACTGGTGGACCGCATTTAGGGTGTCCAACCCATCACTCCACTCACTGTCGTCACTACCGTTAAAGGAAATAACAATAAGGCATTAGCTAAAATCCTTTTTCCATGTGTACACAAAGTTTAACATTGTATGTAACATTTGACAACATTAAACAAATACAGAAAAATACGTTTGTAGCCTAAATTCGATTTTAAGCCCGTCTGTGAAGCGATTCCCGCGGAAAATAAAAAATTAATGAGTTAGGCGATCACGTGGTATCGCGACGTCACTGATGACACACACTCGCATCAGGCCGACCCTTTCCATGCATTCAGAGCATGTTTACAAGTATAGCTTTTGGGTCGAAACGAGCGTCAGAATGAGTTATTGTGCAATATTCCGACGTAATACAAACACTAGTCATCATAGAGGAACAAGCAGTTATCTTACGGTTCCATATGAATCGAATTTTATTCAAAACAACGAATGCAAATGGGCCTACAAGTCGACTAGGTTTCGCCGAGCTTGGGCTCGTTTTCAGAATAATTATATCGAATGCAACCAACGGGAGATAATCTACACCAATAAACATACATAGCAAACATATATTGTATCCAGCTACATAAAGGAACGTATATAATCTCATAATATCACTAGAATATCGATATATGAAGGAGTTGTACAATTTATCATAACAACTTAAATCATTCAGATAATTTCTGCTGGTCCCGATAGCTCAGTGGGTAGGCGCGTTTGTTACTTATCGTTTATTTTACAATCGGGTGACGCCGGTTCAATCCTGACAGCATGCAAACTTTTGATTTTCTTTACACTTGTTTTGTTTATGTTTTCACGAACTAATATAAACAAAATCATTTTATACTATAATGCATTGTTTGTAAATATGTTTTTATTTTTGTAGTAATTATTTATTCACCACAACAATTTTAATATGGTCATTGTATATAACGTTGTTTCTAAATTGTATTTATCCAGACAGATCTCAAGCTGTTTTCACATATATAATTACAATATATTACCGTGCAATATATTTACAATTAATAAATTATGTATCCATTACATGATATTTGTTTGGATAAATAAAATTTAGAAACATCGTTATATAATGAACATATTTTCATTTTTGTGGCGAATAAATAATTACTACACAAATAAAAATTATTTATAAACAGTGCATTATAGTATAAAATGATTTTGTTTATATTACTTCGTGAAAACATAAACAAAACAAGTGTAAAGAAAATCAAAAGTTTGCATGCTGTCAGGATTGAACCGGCGTAGCCCGATTGTAAAACAAACGACACATAACAAACACGCCTACCCACTGAGCTATCGGGACCAGCGGAAACTCTCCGACTGATTTAAGTTGTTATGATAAATTGTACAACTCCTTCATATATCGATATTCTAGTGATATTATGTGATTATACACGTTACTTTATGTAGCTGGATACAATATATGTTTGCTATATATGTTTATTGGTGTAAATTATCTCCCGTTGGTTGCATTCGATATAATTATTCTGAAAACGAACCCAAGATCGGCGAAACCTAGTCGACTTGTAGGCCCATTCGCATTCGTTGTTTTGAATAAAATTCGATTCATGTGGAACCGTAAGATAACTGCTTGATGCTCTAAGATGACTAGTGTTTGTATTACGTCGGAATATTGCACAATAACTCATTCTGACGCTCGTTTCGACCCAAAAGCTATACTTGTAAACATGCTCTGAATGCATGGAAAGGGTCGGCCTGATGCGAGTGTGTGTCATAAGTGACGTCACATCTCGGCATCCCGAAAAGCTCGCCAAAAATATGCATATTCGAAAATGTCCGGATGCACAGCATAAAATGTGGAATTTCTAATTCATTGATTTTTTTTAATTGTTTTGGCTTGGTGGACGTGGAAATAGATAGCAAGATGTAATATAACATGAATTCAAGCAATAGATGTTTTTATTCCCTTTAATACTACTTTTGGCAGCTGACATTTGGTTCACCCTTTTGCCTTTATTGTAGTGTTTGTTTCTGTCACCAGACCGACACACAGCCTTGATGTGGCCATGTTTCCCACAGCCGTGGCAGATTTCGTCTCTGAAGCGACAATCGTCCGACATGTGCCCCCGCCCGTTACATCTGTAGCATGTGTAATTTCTTCTCTGTTCTCTCTCTCTTTCCTGACGTGGCTGCTGACGTGAATACAGCTTGTGAACAGATGCACTAGCCTCTCCGTGGCTACTGTGTAGTTCTTCGGTGTCACGACTAGCCGTTTCGTCTATCTTCGCCGTTTCAACGGCAGTTTCCAGGCTTAGGTCTTTGATTTTTACCAGCTTCTTTTGATTCCGATCGCAAACCCAACACAAACTGGTCTCTTAGGGCTGTCGTCAGGTTTGCTGCATAACCACAATGTAACGACAGTCTCCGCAGTTCAGCCACGAACGAGGCGATACTTTCACCCTCTTGTTGATATCGGCGGCCAAAACGGAAACGTTCCCCCATTTCAGTGGTTTGTGGATGTAGGTGGTCCGCAAGTGTTTTGACTAATTCTGCGAATGGCTTAGTTGATGGTTTTATAGGTGCCATCAACGCTTTCAGTAACCCATACGTGTCGCTTCCCATGACACTTATTACTATATTAGCAAGTGCGCCCTTTTTTGTCCATCAACGTCATTAACGTTGAAATACGATTCCAACCTTTCAACGTATGCCGTCCATGTCTCTTTTGAATTGTCAAATTCACCCACACAGCCAACTGGCGCTGCCATGATGTGTATTAATTGTTCACTCACTTATAGCTTGGTTTAATCCCATCTCGTCGCCACTGTTATGTCTTACGCCATCTTTATTCGACATCAGCACAGCCCGGGAGCTGTCCTTATTCCAGAGCCATGGGGAGCATTCATAATGCTCTATAATACAAATACTCTACAATATATATAAACTTACAATCCGTTTTCCAACGCGCGCATCCAACTGTATATTTATTATTTTACCAAAAAAATTGGCAAAATATTCTTGATGGCCTATCAGTGTGGTAATTTTTATTTGATGTGCGCGCGTGTGTGTGTATGTATGTATCGTGTGTGTGTGTGGCAGCGTACGTGCGCGTATGTACGCGGATGCGCGTACGTATGTGTGCGTGAACGTACGCGCGTGCGCTTGTGTACACCCGCGTATGCATACCCATCTGCAATAGTTAACTGTCTGCACATTCATGTGTGTGTAATGCTGTATGCGTATGCACGTGTACGAGCATTGCGTCCGTGTGTGCCCGTGCGTGCTGTGTGCACACACTGTCGGGGAGACTGGGGTCCATTGGGACACGGGGACTACTGGGACTGGCCCTGTAGCAAGGAACCCCTAACCTAGGGAAGCAACGTGACGTCATTTCATGAAAGCCAAGCAGCTTCATTTCTACAGCGTCAGTAAAACAACGACGATCACGCAGCAGTAGTAGAACGGTGGGTAAAACACATTTTTGACTAACAACAGTCCACAAAACACCCAAGATGGTAGCTGGGAAAGGAGAGAAGCAGGTAGGACAGGTCGCATCAGCTGAACGTGTAGTCTTGGCGACCATGTGCGGAGGTTATAATGCCCTTGGAAGTGCTGTACCACCTTTTCTGGTGTTTCCACGTGTGAATTTCAAGAACTACATGATCGGAGGGGCTTTACCTGGTACAGTAGGTGTCACACATGATCAAAGGGGTTCCACCTGGTACAGTAGGTGTCACACATGATCAAAGGGGCTCCACCTGGTACAGTAGGTGTCACACATGATCAGAGGGCTCCACCTGGTACAGTAGATGTCGCACATGATCAAAGGGGCTCCAGCTGGTACAGTAGGTGTCGCACATGATCAAAGGGGCTCCAACTGGTACAGTAGGTGTCACACATGATCAGAGGGGCTCCACCTGGTACAGTAGGTGTCACACATGATCAGAGGGGCTCCACCTGGTACAGTAGCGGATGGTTGACAGGAGAGAACTTTAAGTGCTGGATGCAACATTTCATTACGCATAGTCACTGTTCTGTGCAAAATCCTGTCTTGCTACTCATGGACTACCACGACATTCACATGACTGTCAGAAGTGATTAAGGGTTAGTAGTGGTCACCTTCCCACCACATTGCAGCCACAGGCTGCAGCCGTTGGATCGCACCATGTATGGTCCAATAAAAAGACACTATAATGCTGCCTGCAATTCGTGGGAAATGCGTAATTCTAAAAAAATCCATGACTATATATGAAACTACTGAAAACTTGGGTGAAGCCTTCCCACGAGCATTCGTCCCATAAAATATTACCGTGGGATTCAAGGCAACATGTATCTGGCTATTTGATCGTGGTGTGTTTGGTGAACATGAATTCATATCTTCCTACGTAACAGATCGCCCCACCCCAGAGGGTAAGCAGCAGATTGACCAAAGGGAGGGGCATGAGGGTGAAGCTGGGAACATCAAACAGAATACTGTGAATTATCAAGTGGCTCCCAGGAAAATCCGACACCCATCATACCCTCTGCTACCCCAGAACCTTTATCAACACACGAGGTACGGCTTTTCCCAATGTTCCCCGTGTGTGGTCCCAATGTACCCCACATATGGGGCACATTGGGACACTCTTCCAGCGTTCATAAAATGATCATCAGCTGATGACTCTGCAGCAGTAGCGTAGTTTGTTTACTTAGTTTAGACGACTAAATGTGCCTACAATCGGATACAGGATGCCATGTACATCTCTTGTTTACCCAAGTCCAGATATTCAACAAAACATACATAATGTCCCAATAGACCCCATTCTCCCCTGTACGTAGTGACTGTACGCGCGTTCATGTGTACGTGTGGCAGTGTGCGTGTATGGAATTTACAGACCAACAGATATTAGCCAGGAAATTCCCAAATAGCCCCTTGTGGAGTGCAGGAGACAAACCTCCCGGATGTGGAATGGAAAACGAACACAGTATCGAAACACCAGTACACAAAACAGATAAATGAACTCTTCCTCGGCACATTCTCCATGTTGGGCCTATCACTGTCTTGTCCAGAACATCTTCCATTTTGTGTCCCACAAGTTTCTGTCCTTGGCCCTGTTCTGTTTAGCTTATACACTACATCCCTTAGTCGAGTCATAACTAATCATAATATAAATCATCATTTGTATGCTGACGACACACGGGTGTATATATCACTTTCACCAACTGACACCATCTCTGCCCCTACTTAGACAGTTGCATTGGCTTCCAGTTACATATCGAATACAATTAAAATTAGCCACTATCACATATACCCTTTCTACGCAACACCCATCCTATTTGTTTAGTCTCCTTCGTTTTTCCGATATCCCCAGGAATCTCAGATCATCTGTTTCACAATGACTTTTTGTTCCGAAAACCAAGCTTAATATCGGCAAACGTGTTTTTTCTGTAGCTGCACCCAAAATCTGGAATCAACTCCCTATCGCTTTAAAATCATCTGAGACTATAAATACCTTCCGTAAACAACTAGACTTATTTATTTGAAATTGCATTCCCACCCTAACCTTCGGCGGTCCCTTGCTCTAACGACAACCCTTACTTATTCCTGTTAACGATTTTGCCCAATGATGTTTGTATGTTGCGCCTCTGAGCTCAGATTCCTTGGGGATTTAGGCGCTATAGAAGTTTGTCATTATTATTATTATCTCAAATGTTTATTTTCCCGACAAGACATGACAATGATCACGATGCAGCCGTCTATGAAAATTCCAACATATTACCAAAAAGACAAAGACCTATCCAGAGGAAGATCCACATCTGGAGGAAAGCAGACACTGAGCAGATTCAAGAAGAGCTAGCAACATTTGCTGATGAAATGCAAACCCAACACAATCCAGACACTGGGGGTTGTTAACTGCCAAGTGCCAACACGTGTTATCCAATCACATGCGTCCCTACAAGACTGTCTTCCCAACGTTACAACCAACCCTGGGCCAATGGCATAATAAGAAACCTGTCACGAAAGAAAATATACTTCGAGAAGGCTCAACGTACCAAGTGTGCCCACGACATGGCAGAATATCGAGAAATAAAAAAGCTTGCCCAATCACAGTGCCGAAAGGCGTATTACGGATATATCAATTCCACGATAGGCGAAATTAAACAAAAAACATGAGGAAAATCTAAATAAGTTTTGGTCCTTCTGTCACAGATTGGCGAAGTCTCCGTAACTAGATGGTTCAAATCTAGTAGGTTCAGTATTAGTTATGTCAACGCTTGGGATCCTTCCACAGAAAAAAACATCAAGTCTGTGGAGAATGTTCAACGTCAAACTGCCCGCTTCGTGAAGAGCGACTACCGTCGACGCAGAGGTGTGACAACCATGATCGAAAGTCTGATATGAGAGACCCTTGCGAGTAGGCGGGGTAATGCCAAACTCATAATGCTCTACCGCACCAGGAACAAAAATTAGTGACATATATATATAAATAGAACACGCTAGTTGAACAAGGTAGCTAAGCCGCTATCAGTTGACACATGATACAGTGACGGCTGCATGGGCCAGTGACAGCCATGCTGCCGTACGGCAATAAGTCACTGCAGTCCCAGTGTCTATACAGAACAGCGCCAAGTTTTCATCGTAATATATCATGCTAACTATTAACTGACTTCAGTTAGCCAGTGTTGTAACTGTACAATGGGTTCAGACAGTTGCCTCACTAATATGCCAGTGTCTGTGACATCTCAATAGGCCTGTAGTTGGTACAGAGTCACTCACTGTCTGACGGATAAGTATGTACGTCTTTTTAGATTACACAACGGTTTGTGTTTCCCATTGTTGTCCCCCTAAACAAAATGACCTTTGTCATTTCATGTCGGGATGATGGCATATTCCCATGCGCGATAATCTTGTTTTTTTGCGTAGGTCTTGATCCGCACTGCAAGGTATACACCGATGACCCGTCTTGTCAGGGCAGAAATATGGCCGATTTCTATTCCAACGACATGGTCACTGGAATGGTCATCTGCAGCTTAAAATGATAACTCCTGGCATATCTCACAGTTATTGTACAAGATATAAATCATCCAATAATATCTTCCAAACACATATAGTCACCAAAATTCTCTAAAATATACTGGCACATCAGTGTGGAACAACCTACCATCTAAAGTAAAAAATAAAAAAACTGTTGCCAGTTTCAAAAATCAGTGTGTTCTGTATATCATCGGTAAACAATAAATATCAGGTATAAATGCTTGTCTTTCATATTGTAAATATGTTCGTTTTAAATTGTATATCATACCACATTCTCATAACTTGATTACAAATTGTGGCGTCATCACTTTGGGGTATATTTAACATCAACAAAATGCTCCCCCTGGGTGCTGATACCACAACTCTTCAGTATTATATTTCCATCCAGTATACCTGCTCACTTACTTTTAGTATTTTACATACATAATTTATTATATTGTTTACATATGTTAAGTATGTATTATGTTTTTATCATAATGTATGCATGTCACCACTACCAAAACAGTTTTAACTGAATGTAGTATGTGAATAAATATCTTTTATCTTGTATCTTCCAATGCCCTAATGGCGATATGATTATATGGGTGTGTGTGTGTGTGTGTGTGTGTGTGCGTGCGTGAGTGAGTGCGTGCGTGCGTGCGTGTGGAACAATAACCTGAACATTTTGCAATTCAAGTGGGCCTTGCGCAGAATACTGATGAGGAACAGCATTACGGCATCCAGCACTGGGAACTGCACCGACTTCGAGGAATCAGTTTTTGAGCCCCTGTTCGAAATCCGCAGGAAACGATCCCAGCAGCTTTAGCCCCAACTCGACCTGTGCCGTGGCATATTGATGATAAAGTGAAAGCCATGGAGAAACTGGTGGTATCTCTAGACCAGGAGGATCCAAATGACATCCGAGATAACACCATGTACTATATTGGTTGTTGTTATAATAATGGCTGCCAAGGTGTCATGCAGCTCGTGCATTCTGCTACTGCTCCTGAATACATCTGATCCACATCGACACACGATAAATGTACCCAAGTATGCTCTGCTGACTGTCAGAAAACAAGACGGTGGGCTGACATTCCCTTCCGTGCCTGCTTGCAATAGCAACAAGACCACGGAAGTCATCTTCATGTAATTGCCATGGCTACTGGTTGTGTGAGTGAGTCAGTGAGTGACTAAATGTAAGTGTTGAACATTGCATGAAATATCTCATTTTGCTATTAATGTATTAAATATACATTTTAGGGGGCTAGCTGACAGTTAAGTCAGTGTTTTCTGGAGTTACCATGCAGTTGCACTAATTAATGAAAACTATTATGGGGGTTGGATTCAGGTAATTTCCAGCCACGCTTTGTGGATAAAAAACCTCAAAATATTTGTGTTGTGTGTGCGCGCGTATAATATAATTATATAATGTATGTATATAATATAATAAAATTATGATATATATACATATACAGAAACACAACCCCCCACACGCACGGTTAGATCTATACAAGCCTAGTTATTTTTCTTTTGACAGTTTAAATGAAACAAAACAGCAGATTTTTGCAAGAGACATGTTACGATATTTACTCGTTTACAAAAATAATATGTATCATTAAAAAAATTAAACCTTAATGTTTTATTACAACATTTCACTTAGTTATGAACGGTATCATAAAGATGCTTTCATGAATGTAATTATTAGTTTAATGTATCTGCTTTCAGATGTAAAAACACGGTCAGGTATCTGTAGCAACTCGAACTGGGGAAGAAACGGTGGCGCGTCTTGTCATGATCATGCATTGATATCTACCAATAATATTCCGCGAAACATTTGCTGCGGCACTACCATTCATTGTAAATTAGGTTGTCTGTGTGTACTTGCTGCTTTGACTCCCCAAATTGATTTATCATAAACAACATCATATTCCACCCCCACCAGATCCTACTTAGCGACCACACATGTTAATGCTTTACACGGACAGCTAATGCTTTCAACGTAATTCTACTGTGAACAGCAAAGGTAGGTTGAGTAGGACGAACAGGCGAATGTCGTAGTACAACTAGAAGTGACAGTGTCGGTGACACTGAGATATTCCAAAGGCAAAGAGTTGTCGCTGTATTGATCTTGCCAGTCAGCTAGTGATCGATGTATTAAATCATATATTAAGAATTAGCACCTGATAACGAACGCTCTTGACACCATAAGTGGAGTGTTGACCGGTCATTAATTGTATGATGTACAAAATGGTTGTCTTATGATCGCCGAGGCAGTGCCTTGTAAATACCGGTAGTGCCATTTCTGGGTAATTCCATGTATTACTGTAATGCATAATGCCATTAATGGGACTAAGTCTAATGCCCAATGGTTGTATGCAATTGGCATGACAAATTACCATATCTGAAATTCATAACATAGTACCAGTCTACCAGACATGCTAAATGTCTACAGATCACAAATTTTACATGAGACGTTAGTGGATCCCTGGGCTAGGTGTTCAGACCCAAATTTTGTTTTCAATTTTTTCCCTGATATTAGTCACTATAGGAAGAAGGTCCTACAATGGTAGTGAAATATTGAAAAAACTACAGCTTTGTAAAGTTTCGAATGTCATGAATTTTCTGACAGTTTTTTGACATCTAATTTTGCATATCAATCACAAGAATTTGTTTAATTATTTTAAACTGACAACAGTCACTAATAGAAGTGTGATGGTGCTTGATTCATGTACATAAATTAAATATTAAGGAAAATGCAGTTTTGTAAAGTTTCAAATTTCATTATTTTTTCCAAAAAATTTCCGATGGATCTGATTTTGCATATAAATCACAAGACAAATTTTTCTGAAATATTTTCCGACATATTGATCACTATAAGAAGTACAGTGCTATTTGTTTCATGTAGTTAAGTGCAAAATTAAGGAAACTACAGTTTTGAAAATTTCAATGACCTGTTCATTTCTTCAGAGTCAGACTGAGAGATCAACAAGGATCTGGTAAATTACATTCATTGCATTTTTAGGCTTTATATTTACACAACAAAACATTTTTGAATGTTATCAACAATAAGGCCAACTATTCTACCTATTTGTCTATTATTATATTCAGTTAATAGATACAATCAATAAGTCATAATGTTTATTTCATGTATATTATTTAATGTATACTATATAGTGATAAATGAAAAGATGTAATGTTATTCTGTAATTTTAAACATAAAAAAGAAATTTGGTATATACATATTAAATGGGTGAGTTAACGAGTTGGCAAACCAATGTGTGACATTGTAGTGAAAAATTCAAAGTGATATTTTCAATGGTTCTTTCCTGCTATGTGGTGTAGAAATATGTATAATTTAAATAATTAGACACAAGGAGATAATGACGCAACTATATCTATTGATTTTCAACATGCAAATGAACTACAAACACGTCGGTTGCACATGTAACATGGACACCATTTGAAGGCAATTTCTCATACAAACACATGCATACTTCAACAGAATATCATGCATTTTTTATTATTCCTACTTCAAAATAGCTGTTAAAAGAGGCCTTGGCCATTACGTTGTCGCTTGACCAGAAAAAGTATGAAAACATTCAAGACTGAAATACTTTAAAATATTATTATCGTACTTGTCTTGTGATATTAGTATGCTAGTCGGCATAATCTTGTGAGGCAAATACATGTTTAAGGAACTAATAACACATGTAATAGGCCCACTAATGCAGTGATTAACTTTTTGCAAAAATGACAAAAAAATGGTACAGGAACAATACATTACACAAAGGTTGTGCATGTAACATGGACACAAACATTATGCAAACAATGTATTTCACCATGGTAGCATCACTACATCAGCTACAACTACTCCTAAAGGTAGAGTTATGTATCTTAGTACTTATTACAAAGTCCCAATAATTTGGGCTTCAAGAAAAAATATATTGAGTGATAGGGTTGTACGGATAACCATGGAAACTAAATAGAAATGTTGTTCAGTAGATGATGTACCAGGCAGAAACAACAGGTGGTGATATTTCGATCAAAGTCACCAGATTGCTAGCCACCAATGAGGTCAACATACCGGGTAATCACAAATACAGGTTCACATAGAAATATTCCAAATTAATATGATATGTGTATTACTAGTTCACGTGTAACAAGGTTGTGCTGGTAACAACTGAAGACACCAAACTTACCCTCACTGTACATTGCTTGCTGTTTTTGAAAAGAGGCCAATGACATCATGATATGATGCTATCTGCCAGTCTCTGCACACTAGATACAAATTATCTTGAAAGATGACACAGTGTTGCAGCTGTCAGGTGTGATGCATGATTGCACTTGTAACATCTATCTGAGGACATGATAAATACCTAAACACCCTATGACATGTTTGGTACATGTTTGTGATGTAGCTTGACAATTGCGCAACTGATTAAATCAGCGCTTGCTAGAACTTACATTGTGTCGTTCTGATTTCACTTTTAAATTAACCCCAAGTTCTATTCTGAAATGCTATATGCACACCTGGTACTTTCAACTGCAAAGCATACATGTGCTACATTCGTTTTTATTTACATTCGCAACATTTGCATTCACAACTTTAAACATGGAGTCACACTTGTTGACACTCGACCCGTGATGCGGGCATCATTCATGTGATTCAGGAACGCCAATCATAACGGCTTAGCGTTCAGGGAGCAACACGTGTTCTTCCCGGGCTGTGCTCCCCGGTCTCGTACGCTTCCCGCTCATTTGTGTTATTCGCGATATCAGACATACGGGCTCTCGTCTTTGTCATTTCTCACTGCTAGTTTAGAGCTAGAGAGGTGGTTACGAGAGTGCGATTCTTGCCTTTCGTCAGCGTTGCTGCGGTGGTTTACGTGATTGTGACATCCCACCAACTTTGATAATATTACTAGTTTTCTAGCAACGTTATCCTGGTCTGCAAACATTGATAAATTGGTCAGAGAAAATATTGTTTAGCCTTAGCACCATGTATAATACGCATCCCGACTTTTGAGTAAAAAGTGAAGGAAAAATGCATATTATACACGAAAATTTACGGTAGGTATGTGGTTGAAAGTGTAACCAATGTGGACACCACATGTTACATGTGCGTCATTTTGTTGTTGGATCCCAGTAATATACACATTGAACTAAGCTAGGATGCATCAAATAGAATGCATGTTGTTTCATTCACAGCTTGGCACTATAAACAAATTTACCCTGCTTCCATGTCACAAATTACCCTTGCAAAATCAGCCTTCTGCGATGAGACGTGCACTTACAAATAAATGGTTGCTACATCAAGGCTACTTTTATGTCTAATGTATCTACCAAGTATAGTGTATCATTTGGTGTGAAATGCTTGCCATTGTTGGCAGCAATTATTGTAAACAATGCACATGAAATCAACATGCTAAAAGGTTTGCCAACTCGTGAGCTTACCCAAATACATAAAGAGGAGGCCCTATAATTTTTTTTTTATAATGGTACGAAATAATTTATCAACAATATACAAGTTACATACTCAGAACTCAAGAATAGTTTTAAATAAAATTGTCATCAAAGAATACCCCAGCAATGACACAGAATGAAAATAAGTAATGTGTAATATAATTTGATAAACAAATAATAATAATACAATAAATGAATTCAAACAAATTATCATAAATTGTAATAGTGTAACCAACATACTATTAAGTATATGCTAAATAGTTCAAAAATAGTATAATTAAGTTAAAATAATGCCAAGAATACCAATAAATAAACTAATATTAATATAAACATCAATCAGTTACATTAAACATGGCAGCAATGAATGACACACGTGCAGGCATAGGTAATAGACAGGGGTTCCATAAACTGACTTTGCGCATGTTTGCGCTATCAGTTGGTAAGCCTTCACTGTAATTAGCCATATGCATAGATTGTTCCTAACAGCGATATACCTTCCATGATCACCAGCTAAACACAAACAATGAACATATGACCAATATTTTTACTTTCAATGATCAGCCACAGCACACCAACGATTGGTTGTTACAAGGTTCAAAATAAAACAACTGCGCAGCGGTTTCTTAGTTATTTTTGTATTGCAAAAATCCACAATTTCAATATCGTACAGTCCCCAATGTTGAGAGCCAGGAGTGCTGGCTGCCAGGCACATGTGCTAAACACTGCACTAGTGCAGGCTAATGGTCATGGTCATGACTTGGCTAGAGGTCAAATGAGGTACTGACAATTTGGGTATTTCAGGCTAAACAAGGCAGGTAACATTTTGTTTTTTGAAGAAAAAATACTAAAAATATTTATATAATTATTAATGTTTATTTGTGCTGTGTTCTTACATATTTGCAATGTTGTACATAAAACTAATACATACCTGTTAACGTACTACGGTTTAGTCGTAATCACTACGGCTTTATTGATAAAATTAAAACT
Source organism: Paraescarpia echinospica (assembly GCA_020002185.1). Classification (NCBI taxonomy): domain Eukaryota; kingdom Metazoa; phylum Annelida; class Polychaeta; order Sabellida; family Siboglinidae; genus Paraescarpia; species Paraescarpia echinospica. The sequence continues at coordinate 3,333,361 of CM034542.1, read as the reverse complement.
ACGGGCATAGTAGGAAAACCATACGGTTTTACGCTTGTGTTTTGAAATACATTTTTAACAAATTTATCGCATTCATTATATCTTTGTCGGTAAATTTGCCGACCGACACACTCATCAAACTCACTTATGGTTCGCGCTCTTGTCCGGGCCTGGTAGAATTCCTGTACAATTCATGCACTGCCCTGGAACGAGCACTCACCAACGCATTTTTGTGTTATGTATATGCGCGAACAAACTTGTTTTTTATTACATGCATCAATGGGCATTTGCATGTAAAGATTATGATTTATATGGTTTTTACTGATAATTTGTTTTTTTTACTGCCATGACTATGGTTTTGTTTCTCAGGACTTGACAGGTATGGTAATAATAGTACAAATAAAGCATATTTAAAGATAAGAATAAATATATTAAGATAACAGCTGTAGAAACATATGAAGATTAAAGACAATTTAAAAAAATAAATAAGTTTGTTAAATTTCAACATCATTAAGATAAAACATAATAGTGTACAACAAATATAATACAATTTATGCATCAAGAAATTTAAAACACGTTTGACTGACCAATAACAATAATATATATATATAATATTTAAAATAATTATGATAGATCTATGAAAAAATATATAGATTGCTTCACAGTAACAAACAGGTGGTGATGCTTCACAGTAATAAAGAGGTGGGCCTTGGAAACTGTCTTGAAAGATTCAAGAGATGTTCATGGTGTAAAATTAGAACGTAGATCATTTCCTTTCAGTTGCAGCTGCATCAATGAATCATCTGCCCATCAGTTATCCACCTTTTTTTTGCGATTTCCAGATGTTGATCTCATCTTTCTTCCCTTTGACACTGACATCAAAACCTCTGATCTCATCAAAGTGTCCTAGTTCACAAAAATCATGGTAGATTTTCTCGTGCACATTATCTAGATTATAGATACACAACAGTGGTACAAGATGATCATTGTGTGAATAAACCATGCATCCCACGGGGCTCCATAGTACAGTGTTTGAAACATCGGACTCAATCAAGGAGACCACAGTTGAAACCACTTGCTGCCTTTTCTAAGTGCAGGTGGTTTAAATGCACACTTGAACTGGATTGTGCATGTGTGCCGTGTGGACAAGGGTATCCACTGGCACATTTTTGGACTGGTTAAAAAAATTGTCCTGCATGAAGGCTTGCTTCCCAGAGAAGTGTCGTTGGTTTGGATGCAATCTACCCATGGGGGGTTTTACTGCATTCACCAATATTTAGCATAATAATAATATATACCTTAAATATGATAACTGTGGCAGAAATTGTTGACAAAATTGTAAACAGCATTTAACTATTGCCATCATGTTTCATAAATTGATTATTTTTTATACCCTGGACCGCAAAGAGTCAACCTTGTCCACACTGCTACTTCTCGGACCCCCATTTGACCCTGGAGAAACATGGAAATTGACCTACATTGCAGATGAGGAATATAATAAAATATAAGACCTGGGGAAAATAAGACGGGGAGTCTTGATGGAGTGTAAGTTTTAGGGAGTAGTAGTTTGTCTGCAAATACAGTCTAGATGTGGTTGAATGTAGATCTCACCACAAGCTTGATGTTACAGATCTAATAATCTACATTTAAAATATGTCGCTTACCAGGCATTTAATTTCATAAATTGGTGTAATTCCGCCAATCTACTCATATAAATTTGGGTGTCGAAAAATAATTTTTGGAGTTCGTACTTTGTTAACAACAACATGTCCACTGTGTGGCACCACCGTTGAATCAACCACTATAGATGGCTGGTTCAAGTGAAATCATTATATGCCAATTACCATGGTAACGGGTCAATTTGAACAAACGGAACCAAGTATGACCACTCCGTTCAGCCAGAGTTGATTTAAGATAGCAGCACACGCTAATTAATGATCTAAGGTCATCTAACATGATTTAATTTGCATCTACGTGTACTGATTATATATAGAAAATGCTTTATCTCATATTGTCACTAGATCATTTTATGCATTGTGTAGTATTGACATTTTTACATACTGTAAATATAATGTTTTGTACTGCAATTATGCAATATATATGACTAGATACGGTGTAGTTACAGAGGTATTGAGAATAGGGAGATGAGACACTCCAGTGCGCGTGTAGTGATGTTTTTATGATATTATTTTTCGCAGCGCCCTCCAGTGGTTTACGAGTACCCGGGACAGTACATAAACACGAGTGGTGCATAATGACTCTTATATTCATTATTATAAAGTGTCACCAGTAAATTGGATTTAACTTCGCATCTCATTCACCAGATGCAGTACTCACTGTAAATGTCACATGCTGTATTTTGACTTTGAATTGAATAATACTGCTACAGTGCTAGTCTAGGCACAGAATCTCAAAAGGGATCTGGAAAACACTTTACGAGTACCCAAATGTTACAAGCCAGGACTTACCAATGACCTTTACCGGTCATAACCAGCCCAGATGACACTTTCTATTGTGATTTTTTAGGCAGGGCTTTTCGAAGGTTTTTTAACATGTACATAATCGGCTATATATCTACAAATTATAGGGCTATACAATACAATTTTGTATGAGCTACATGGCACAATTTTGTGGAAAAATGAGGCATGTAAATGCAGCAAATTTTAAATCAATACAATAGTTAGAATTGAAATGAAAGCATAAAACATACCAAATTATATTAACATTTTAGTTAGGTTTCGTGACCGGAGGTGAATTATAGTTCAAAACAATTACTTTCATGAATGACATATGACAACTATTTTTTTACATCAAAAACTTCCAAATTTATTTCCAAATAAAACAACACTAGATTTTCTGACAAACTATGTAATATATTGCATACAGTGCCATACACAACCAAAATATTAAACCTACGCCGTTATTTTTCATAACCACCACCCAAGAACATATTCGGCTACTTTATTACTAATTACAAGAATACTGAGCTAATTTTGGTATCAAAATGTTACGAATGGTGAGATACATGTTTGTAGTTAATGTGCACATCAAAATTGTAGACAAAATTAAAAACAAAGCATATGCTAAGATATATATATATCAATTTAGAGCGGTTTCATGATGGGTGGGCATTAGTTGAAATAATTATTTACACATCTGGTGACAATTACGTTTTATCTCCCAACAATCCCAGTTCATTTCCAAATAAAACAACACTAGATTTTCTGACAAACAATGTAATATTTTGCATACAAACCCGAAACACAAACCCTACCCCCTTATTTTTTTTAACCACCCTCTTCAAACACAATCGACTATATATATATATCCACTATTTACAGAGCTGCATGGCTAATTTTTATTTTTAAATGTTTGGAAAGGTAAGATACGAATGTGTTATGTGTAGTTAATAATGAATACCAATATTGCAGCCCTACTTGAAAGAAAAGCCCACCATATGCTCTGATTGAGTAACATATTTATGTGGTGCGTGACTATTATTTTTATTTCAAACAATCCCAGTTAATTTCCTGATAAAACAACATTAGTTTATTAAAACAGTTACTATATTGCATACATAACCAAAACTCTAACATCACCCCTTACTTTTCATAACCGCCTTCCTAAAACACAATCAGTTATCTATCTAATAATTACAGGGCTGCGTAGCTAAATATGGTATAGTTATGTTAGATGTAGTGCAGTATTAAAAGTAAAGCAAATATACCACTAAAGAGTACATTTTAGTTTGGTTTCATGTCAAAAGGTGAACAATATTTCATGTCATTACTTTCATTCGTGGCATGCCAAAACATTTCATTATTAATGTTCCTTAGCAAAAAATAATGTCCCTGGAATCTCATCTAATTTCAAATAAACATTTTTACCTAAAAACTATAATAGGTAAATTGCAATTTAAAGGTAGCATCCAAGTTGCAGCTTAAAATTAACATATGTAGTTAGAAATTTAGGCATAATAGTATAGGCAATAACTTAGGCATACTAGTATAGGCAATAACTTAGGCATACTGGTATAGGTCTAAGGATAATGAGAATGTACATAAACTCATCACATTGTGATTGAACAGTGACCAGTGATTGAACACACAAAACAAATCGTTTCATTTGTTTTTAATTTTCAATTTATACAAGAGTGTTCCAAGTTCGTGCATCGCTAATTTCCATGACAATGCTGTATTGTGTTGGTTTTATCAACACAGAATGTTAACATGTCAACCCAGTTTACTACCAGTCAGAGCTGCCAGTGCAATATCAAGTTTCACCAAAGCATTCAAACAGAAGAAAAAACATGACACAAAACCAAGGGGACACCGAATTGGACGATGCACGAACATAGGAGACGCAAACGTATATGGCATGGTCATGAGTGATCATTTCCTTGGGTCATCAGCTGCTAAAAGCTAAAATCCCCTTTAGCTTCAGGTCTCATTCAGTTATGATTAGTACATGTATATAATTGAAGTGAAACATACCGTTCTTCATCCTTCAGGAATCACGGAAAATATAAATTGAGGCATTTTTTGGGGGAATTACATCCTCAGGCAGCACACCACTCGCTTCCATGACATGCCGCCATTCAACTGCGCTTGTGTACTCGTAAACCATTAGAGGGCGCCACTTGTATTGGGTCACATCATAATAGACAGGAGTGTCGCATCTCCCTATTCCCAATACATCTGGTAGATGTTCTACTAAAATGTACCAGTTTTAGAAATAAACTTCTCTCATACTCAGCAAGTAGGGAAACAATCATTGTCAGTAAGAAAGCATGACATTGATACCATGTGTATCGTTTTTTCATATATTTCAGCATTAATGAGAGTGGCTCGACACACACCACCATTTACCACCAGGAGGCGCTAGGGGTAACATCATTGTCGGTAAGTAGCGTTCCTCCTGCTGTTAGTCCCCTGTTATTGATCACAGAACAAATATCGAATATCTTAATTATGCTAAGACAGGTTTTGGATTATTTGTATACAGTTTTAACAAAACTAGTATCATTTGTTTAACTAGAATAGAACCCACGGGTAATCAGTTTTAGCACTTGATATATTTTATTTATTTTTAGCACCCCAGGGTGGACTTTTATCTGGATTTACAGCAGTTTATAAATGTACTTATATAAATTATTAACTGTAGCCATAGAAAATTGGCAAACTCAGAAATGATGTTACTTTTGCTGAAAACAGTTGGTATTAAAGGGTGTGCTAGTCACCCTCAACTAATTTCCTCTGTCTTAATAACCCAGTTCCCTGAATTTTTTTACTAAAATGAGGTTGTTCCGCACTTGTATTCAGCCCGTGGTTGTAATTATTAGAAGGAAGTTTGTTGAATCAGTTGTACTTCACCCATCTTGTAGTTTGGTGTGTGGGAACCACAAACTTCAAAGGTATTTACAGGTAGGGACTCGTGCGTCTACAGTAAATGCCAATGAAAAAACAAGGGAAATGGTCCAGAAATAAATACTTATCGAAAGAAGCCATTAGAACAATTAAGTACAAACAAAGTATGTGGAAGTCATATAGATGTACTGGAAATGACGAAAACTACAACATTTATAAAGAAGCAGTGAATCACAAAACCAAACTGCAACAGAAATTAGAAATTCAAAGAGAAGCTATGAACAAAAATTTGCTTATGATATAAACATGACAGCAAGAGTTTTTATGCATATGTTCGGAGCAAACAGACAGTTCAGGATAAGGTCGGTCCTCTAGAAGGTAGTGCTGGAAATATAATATCGGAGGGATTCTTAATGGCAGAAAACCTGAATGAGTATTTTAGTTTGGTGTTTCCCGGGGAAGATATTAGTTCACTGCCAATACCAGAGGCTAAGTTCAAGGGAGCGGAATCAGACTATTTAGGACAGTTAATTGTAACCCCGGAAGTGGGAGCTAAGAAAATAAGGGCTATGAAGGATAATAAATCACCTTGAGTGGATGCAGATTTATTGAAAACATTCTCTATTCCATTTCCGGTCACATAAGTAACAGTTCACACAGTCTTCTTATAATACAATAACATGTGTCTAAAGATGACATCACACTCGCAGGGTTCAGCCAAGCATAGTCCAGTAGTTTCTGAGAAGACATAGCTGTATTGATAGGGAGGGTCACACCTTGCAGTGAGTTCAGAGCAATTGCCAGTGGATGGGATTCCACCCAAACTACTATTGGAAATTGTAGAACAAATTAGCATACCGCTTGCAACAGTTTTCAACTTGTCATTAGAAGAGGGAGTGGTACCTTTAGAATGGAAAGAAGCAAACATTATACCGTTATTTAAAAAAGGTTCGAAAACAAGTCGGAGAACTGCAGACCAGTAAGTTTAACATTGGTAATTTGCAAATTATTAGAAAGACTAATTAAAGATTACATGGTTTGATTTTCTTGTTAAACATAACTTGATAAATCCATCTCAACATGGGTTTCTAAAAGCAAGGTCATGCTTAACAAATGTTATGTTTTTTTGAAGATATCACTAAGTGGGTAGACGAGGGATCACCAGTAGATATCATACATACATCTTCTTCAGTCTTCTGGCAAATTCGTCTATTTACCGCTCTTTAACCAATGTTGCTTTATAGTTGTATTTGACATGATTTGAACAACATTGCGGCTATCACCTACTGAGATTTTCAGAAAGCTTTCGACAAAGTGCCACATCAAAGATTACTGCTTAAACTAAAGCAAAAGAAATGGCATAATTAACTGGATAGAAAATGGCTGATTAACAGAAGACAACGGGTAGCAGCTGATGGGGAGGCTCAATTTTGGGAAATGTAAATGCCTCCACACAGGACATAGGAACGAAGATGTACAATATACAATGGGGGTACTGTACTAAGTACTACTATAAAAAAGGACTTAGGGTTAACCATTAATGCTGATATGAAGGTTTCAGAGCAGTGCAGAATTGCAGCATCAAAGGGAAATCAAATCGTTGGCTTAATTAGGCGAAATATAGCATATAAGGAAAGAGAACTAATAATACCGCTGTACAAAACAATAGTTAGGCCTCATTTAGAATATAGTATACAAGCGTGGAAGCCATATCGCAAGAAGGACATAGATTTCAGTGTTTACCCTGGATAAAATGATGGGCGAGGTGGTAGGGGTGGGCTATGCGAGAGGTGCAGGTGCAAAGCGTTGCTAGGGGTGTCTGGGCCCCCTCAGAGATTTTTTTAAACTAACTTTAAAATAGTGCATAATGTAGTAATCATGATTGATAAAAGTCAGTAATCATGATTGCTTCGTCATGTTGAGGTGTGTTTTCTATGTGACAACTGGTACTCGGCTGAGGTGTGATTTCCACTTGACCAGTAGTACTTGGTTGAAGTGTGGTTTCCACTTGACCACTGGTATTCTGATGAGGTGTGATTTCCACTTGACCACTGGTACTTGGTTGTTGTGATGTTTTTCTTGCCCTATTGGTAGGCCTTGTTACCACTTTGACAGATTCAATGACAGTGGTATCACATTAATACTCTTTCCCCCACCATCAACTTAAATGATTATCATATCATAATATTATGATGTTAAATTGGTGGCTTCTGTTCCACAGATTATACTTTATTTGTTGCTAACATGCTATGTAATTAATTAAACAGTAATTTCTGGAAAGACATAAAAGTATGTTTCTATTAATCGCAAGAACGTTTCTCAAATTGTGTCCTTTATATAAAACAAATTGTAAGTTGTTACGTATATCCACATTCTGTGCAAAAACATCATTGCCTAGCCCATGGTTTTGGGCAATAAGCGTCTTTTTGAGATATGAACTTTGGTGGTGGTTTATATTCGTAAGTACTTCAATCAAATAATCTTTCCCAAAAGTTTGTTTGCACAACTTTGTCGGAATATGTATTATATATTTAGCACAAAGACATCTTACGAATCACATTCCTTATTTTGCTAAAAACGACATAGCCATAGAACATTAGTTGAATAGACTAACAAGTGGGCACTTGTGACTTATGTCGAATCCGGACTCACCTCGATTTCGCTGTTATAACTTGAGTTTTGCCTAACTTTCATACCTCAGTGAGTTAATTCCATCATTCAACATTATCCTAGGCATATTTACGTTTAAGAATATTGTGTCTTAGCACCCTTTTGAGGCGTAAATAGCGCCCCGGTTTGTATCAGCATACGCTACTATATCGCTCATTGTGGCAACGCACGACTGCTGCGGCGTAGACTAGGGCAAACTGGTTCGCTATTTGGGCTTCAAAAGGCCGGATTCGATACAAGTGCTGACTAGTAAATAGGATGCACGGTTTTTATTTGGGCTTCAAAAGGGTCTGGATTCAACACAAGTGACATAGACGTAATGTCATTAGCCTGCACATTTTTTACACCCATTACCGTCATAAACGAAAAATTCAGCATCAGCTACAAAAGGGTTGGACTCTCGATAAGCCAAAAGGCTTCCTTGTCCACCTGCCATCTAGAGTTAATTCTCTAGGTGGCAATGTTGTTAAATCTGGTTAAATCTAAAAATTATAATAGAAGCTGTTTAGTATTTGAATGTGGTGTTTATAATTTGAACACATCACGGCTGTTTGGGCTTATTAATTAAGAAAAAATGGTGGGTATTATTCCATATATATATATATATTTATTCTAATATTAAGAATATAATAAATGAGGAATGATCATTGTATCTTTACTCCTAATCCCAATTCAGTAGCCAATCTAGCAGTGACTGGTTGGTTGCCACCCAGGGGTTAGCCAGAGACCTATCTGTCTGTCTTCAAGATTGGTAAATGACTGGCCAATACAGTTAATTATAACTGATAAGACTGGTGGAATTTAGATGGGCCAGCTAGATCAACTAGTAGAACTTACCAAGTCTAGGGGCCCACATTAATGACTATCATTGGCACAACTGGTAACTGACTGAGGGCCTGTTGCCACCTTCCTAGTGTTTTGTTTACACAAACTATCCATAGATACGTGGTCTGTTTGTATTCTTGTGATCCACACTTCAAAAGGACTTGTATTATACCATGCTCAGAAAAAATTCAGTGGCATTGCTACTTATTTTGAATGTCTGCCAAGCCCTGTATGAAAGCGATATATTACTGACACCCGTCACATCTAAGGATCAATGACAAGAGACACATTAGCAGGCGTGTTGACAGCTTTGTGTCAGCGTGTAGGCAGTGTGTCCCTGTCGTAGAAATGTGTCTTTCTATGTATTTGGTGTGTTGGAACTGTACACACAAGAACAATATCTGGTGCATGCAATGACACATCTCATCCCGGCATTAAGCCGGCACAAACACGCCTGTATTGTACTTAACTAAACGCTAAATCCAGGCTACATGAGAACCACCCATTCAGCCTGACCCTATCTGGCGGTCAACACAGGTCATTGCTTCTAATGTGAATACCTGCTTCGTTGCGCTGGCCTGACCGACCGGCAAGCTAAAACTTGCCTCTGCGGACGGTCACATAACTGCCAGCCAGCTGAATTGTTACTTTATTATTCTGTTCCCACATGTTCTGACCGGTCGGACTAATAGTTACTGATCACTGGGCCAGTTACAGTTGCAGGTAAACCAGTGGAGTCAATTTTCAACCTTATTTAAAATAATTTTTGTTTTGTTATTTTTTTTCGTGATTGCATTTTTATGATTTGTAGGGTTGATGTGTGTTTTTATAACGTGTTTGGTCTGAAATCTGTATTTAATTTGTGTGTAACGTTTCTACTGACAGCAAGCACTGGCTTGCTACTTGCTACCGTGTATCATTATGTGTATATTATACAGATTTTTCCGGTTCCTAACAGGGGCTGGCAGCATCACTTAGATCAATTCTTAGTTCCTTGTCCATTTTGCGTCTGGAGTCTGTTGTTTTACATAGGAATCTGGTTTTCAAAATCTTGTGCAATATTGACAGAGTTGTAAACAAATCTGGTCAGAATGTTTATATACGTTTTGTTTGCTTTACCATTACACTAAATACCGTAGCCATTGTAGCATTAGAATATTTGTTATAGAATCATTACAGCAGAATTCTTGTAGAGTGCTGACTGAGAATAAATGTATTCCTGTCAGTGGATCTCCCTGCTACATTAATTGTTCTAATGCATGTAATAATACATTTATTTCTCAGTGCTAACGTAAACATAAATTGTGATAGCTGCTTGATTCAGTTATATTCAATCACCTGTTTGGCAGAATTATTGAAAACATTCTCTATTCCATTCATATAAGTAACATTTCACACAGTCTTCTTATAATACAATAACATGTGTCTAAAGATAACATCACACTCGCAGGGTTCAGCCACGCAGTGTCCAGTAGTTTCTGAGAAGACATAGCTGTATTGATAGGTTCATGCCTTGCAGTGAGTTCAGAGCAGTCGCCAGTCGCCTGTCCGTACAAGTTTCCAAAGGTTGCAAACTTAACTCATGTACTGTGATTGAATAGCAGAACACAATACATTGCTAATATGATACATGTCTCAGATATTATGATACTTACTAAAATTAAATGACTATTCGCTGTTATTGCTTTTGTAGTATTTCCGTCAGTCTCACATGTATAGGGATCATAATTATTATTATGTTTTTAACAATTAGTTTCAAAATGGAGCATTCTGCTGCATTTTGAATAGTATTATAGTATCGTTTTTGCATTGCACTTGAAGTTAGAAGTAGAAATAAAAAATACTTGTTAGCCTAACAGTTTTTTATTGGAAAGTTGAAAGTAACCAAATCTTGTATTAATACAAATGCAAGTTTCATTTGTTCATCCGAAGTGGAACAAATACTAATTTAAAATAATTTGCTAGTGCATCTGCATGATGTCAGATATTGTGTCACTTGCAGACTGTGTGTCATGATATATTGATTAACCAAGCGCTTGTCCGGTTGTCCAGGACAAGTGATTTGTTGTCCGGACAAGAAGAATGATCTGCATGGTTGTCCTGTGGACAAGTGAAAATTTACAGTAAATAGTGACGTGTGCAAAATTATAACTTTCTAATTTGTGGAAATTCCAGTGAAATGCGGTTTGCCAGCGATCACGCACATTGCAATTTCGTTAGCGTGTTGGTGTCTTATCTTTCCGCTACCATCCTGTGGCGCACGTCAGTTTTCCACAAAGCATGGTGTGTCCGTTAACTGCGTCATCTGCACTGATCTAGCTCTGCCGTTCTCGTAGGAAAAGCTTCTTCAGTTTTACCGATGGTCAACTTGCTTCCACACATGTATCACATTTGATGAACTTAATAAATAGTATACTCGAATATCACTTTCTTTTATTAGAATAATTATGTAGTAGGCCAGTTAACCAATATTAACCAATGCGGACTCGGCAGTCTTCGACTTCGCAATGTCACCAAACATTGGTTCAGCAGATTGGCAAAATATTGTCAGTGCTGGATTAATTTCCGGCTCTCTGGTGAACTTGTGGTGGTGATTGGTGAACAGAATGTTAATAAACATCTCATGAAATGTTGACACTGACACTGACTTTTTGTGAATGTGGAAACGGACGGAATTAGCATCTGTCGGATGAGCATTCCCTGATTGCAAAACCTACAGAATTAATGTTTTGAAACGTGATTTAACATAATAAACATAAATTACGATTTATATACGCAACATTAAGAAAAAATAATCTAAACTCAAATCCAAATTAATTTAAGCAAGACATGCAGCCGTCGGGGTTGATGACATGTACGGCACGGCAACCTACTATGGTGGTCTACGCATGACAGCAGTGTTACAAAGTCATTCAATCTATACATTATAACTATAAAATGGTCCCTTGTAAGTTTAATTTTGGTACACTTAAAATTGTTTAAATATTACTGACATAATATTATTTATACTGATCTAATAAAACTAGCAACTTGCTGATGATCAAAAAAAAATTATCTTCAGATTGTAAAATACAGAACTTTGCACATACCGAAGTACGTAAGTTGAATAAAACAATATCACATTACTTTTGTCTGTGACAAAATTGTGCTTCCTGGCTTTGCATTTGTTGTACTCCGGGTGGAGAGGTGAGATTTTCAACGACAAACTGATGCAAACATCTGACAGTACATTTTATTTGTTGGTAGCAGTTTCTTGCAACATTATGAAAAATTTCAAGGAAAATATTCCTAACTGTGCTAGTATAAGTACACATTTCCACTTCCTCAGCATGTCTAGAAATATTTGTTGAAAATTCATATGATATATCTCCTTTTAATATTCATGATGAAAAACATTGTTAATCACTTAATGGCCTGGGAAGTATTTGCAATTAAACAAGTATTAAAAAATCAGATTGTGCCCAACACTAGGAAGATTGTTTAAGATTAAACAATTTCTTAACGTTTTTTTAAAAGCTTCAATTCACTGTGACAGTTACTCAGACATGTGAAAATTTTGGCGGACCCTGGGTTGAGGATCAAATATACTTAGCCCCATTCACTCATTCTTGAGTTTTTAGTCATAAATTAGTTGAATTATATAACATCTACATATAAACTAATAAATGTTACAATGAGCCAGTAGTTGATATAATCTACGACGGGGTAAGTGTGTATTTATAAGTCTATCACATCAGGTGTGCGATCAATATATATATCATCATATATTGTTTCAGCTTGAATGTGAGACGTGTTGAGCTGGTTCTATTCAGTGACAGTCGTAGGAGTTCGCCAACTTCAAAGCACTTGCAATTATTGGTTGTTCCCTGGTCGTCTTTCAATGGTATTGGAGGTCGCAGTCTGTGAAACGTTTTGTTGAACTTGTCCTTAGTTTAGACTTTGGGGCCTAAGAAATTTACTAGCACACATTAAATCCATTAATGTTCAAACATTTATGTTATAGATCTTGCTTTGAGCCTTGAGGAACAGATTGAATTCTTATGTGGGTGTGATTTTTTCTCTTCATGTTTGTGGCATTGGCGCATAAGGCTCGCACAAGATCTCGCCAGTCCCCTCTCTTTTCGGTTCTCCTTGCTCCACGTCAACCCACCAAGTCTTTTGTTCTACTTCCATGGTTACTGGTAGTACTAGGTGTAACAATGTAACTATTAGATGTCCCCTAAGTCTTTATGCATGTGGTTGCTAGGCAACCATTGCTGTACTGGACCCATCTATTACGGTGCCTGGTGATGTCATCCCATCAATAAGGGATGCAAATAATATTTTGATGCCTGAATGTTATTTTGTTGAGCACTGCATGCAGTGGTTACATTTCTAGCACAGTGTTTTTCTTGAGAGAGGTATGTCTGAATTGTCCGATGTCCATGGTGACTTATATAAGCCCACTTGCAGTCAGACTTAGACTAAATACTGTGAAGCAGTGATATGGTGCTGCTACCTGGTGGAGTATGTGTTGGGTCTTCTGATCAGTGTCTGGTCAGTGCTAGCCTAAAACCTGGGGTCATTTGGAACTGAGCACACTGTGAGTGAAGTTTAGGTGATATTAATTGAGCTCCATATCTCTTTCTCTCAGCTCCCCTTTCCTCATATCTTCTCTTTCTGTCCAACTCTTCATCCACCTCCTCTCAGGACTGTTAGATGAAAACTGTTTATGATTTAATGACACTGATTTAAAGATTGTCCCAGAAGAATTATTTGTTATGAAACTATTACCTCTCTGTCCACCTCAATCCAGCCTCTTCGCCATCCCTTCCTCCCTCTTTCCCTCCCTCTGTCCCCCCGTCCCTCCTTCCTTCCCTCCGACCCTCTTTCCCTCCGTCCGTTCCTCCCTCAGTCAGTCCCTCCCTCCCTCACTCACTCATTCACTGTCATTCTCTCCATCTCACGCTGTTGCCCTCCCTCCCACCCTCCCCCTCTCCATCCCTCTCTTTCTCCCTGCCTCCCTCTCCTCTCCCCAAGGTCCAGTGCTCTCCTCCCAAGGCCCAGTGCCCTCCTCCCCTCTGTCCACACAGCCTGCAGTAGGCCAACACCAGGTGACAGCTTTTGTTGCTGCAGGTGTTGCCTGCTAACTGGGGACAGTGTCAAACAATGCAAGACAGACACAGCTCAGTTGACAGTTTACACTGGGTAGGATAAATGTGAGGTGAGCAGGGAGCTAGATTCACCATTGTTGGCCTAGTTCCACACACTCTCAGTCATTAGTGGGTGTCACATGAACACTGTGTGGGTGGCAGGACATGTCAGTGAGTGGTGCATCTTCCCACTCTATTGATCCTTGTCTGTGAAAGCCACAAATGTTCAGTGTCATTCTGTCCAATTTATCTGTCAGTCGCCTGGCAATCAAGGCACAATTAAGCACTTTTATAATGATTGCATTTTCTTTGCCCAAAAAGGCAGCTCATAAAAATAACTATAATTGGAATTTAGATGGCACCTGAGGCTGCGTGAGATGCTGTTATGCTATCAGTTGCTTAACATTAATTGTATAAAACTAATTACATTTAGTTGAAATGGAAACAGCATAAAATATAATTATACACACTGTGTAATAATTACAAACCAGCAACATGTGCAGGTTCTTTTCATGTCAATAAATAAAGTACTGACAAAAAATTTATAACAACATATTGCCATAATTAATTTTTATTTTCTTCATATATATACCGTATTCGTTCTATTAAGCGTGCATGCCCTAATTAGTGTACACCCCCTTTTTAGCAGCATCCGACGCCATGACAGTGATCTCAATGCCAACCTTGACTGTTGAATCCATCATTGTGTTTTAATTTCTACCAATATCACACTAGATTCAAAGCTTGGTAATGAAACAACATTAACAAAAATTAACAGATTTCTACAGTGTTCTGGTATCCTGTTGCTCGTATGTGAAATGCATAAATCGCTTGCCCGTCATGTCTGCTGAGATGACTGTACTCAGGATCCACACGAACCAAAGAAAATGGGTGCACACCCCTGTATGCTTATTGGAACACAAAATTTGACGTATTTCCATGTCTCAAATTGAGACATGGAGACCCCGATTTCTGGATAAAATCCCACAGCTTTTAATTTTTTGTATACCACATGATGAAAAGACAACAATAATTATTTGGAGTTATTTACTTACGTATATATATTTATATATATATATATATATGTTATAATACATTTCTCAAGGGCCTTTTTCAAGGGCCTTTCTCCTTGAGAGAATTGAGTGGTGAACCACTCTACTCCAGATGGTGCCACTTTGTGAACACGTTTTAAAACTTCTGCCCCTTGCTATGGTATCCATAGCTTGGTGTCGGCTAGTAATTTATATTATTCAAAACTGATGTCTTGTGTCCCTTCTGTAGCCAACAATAGTCATTCATACAAGCAACAACACAAGACAGATATAGTGATGAAAAAGGGCCAGATGAATGACGTTTGTTTATTAATGTGATTCCGTTTAAGATAGAGAAATGTGGGCTCTACATTCCAAGGCCAGGCCTGTGATGTGAGCCCAATACTAGTTTCCTGTACCTCAGTCTGACAGAGCCCACTTTTTGGCACATAAACACAAGCAGTATTGCTACAGGAGATATATAACACAATGGCATTGCTACTGTAATAACAGTAGACTTAATGCACAGTACACTTCAACCCAAGCACACCAGTCAACCACACCAAATAGAATACCAACATTATGTTCTGAAAAATTACACTGTATATAAATGAGATTAAACTTAAAAGTGAGGTCCATTATACTACCAGTCACCACATGTGACTACCCTATTCATATCATTTGCTACTTGATCCTAGTCAATACCATTTCCATTGCAACTGCTTGGTGTTCAGCCAACCGTGAGAATGCAGGCAGTGATGGGGCAGTAGGATAGGATCAATCAACCAGGTCCAATCTTACCTGAAACACTGGTGATAATTGATTGCTGTCAGCCTCTTGCCAATATGCAGGTTGTGTTAAATTATGCATGGCTCTCTGTTGTTGTTCGCCTGACTCGGTTGGGTGAAGCAGTGTTTGTTGTCGCAGTTGATCAAGATGAAGCCGGAGCCAAATCACAGGTGCGCAGTGTTATTGTTTTCATGTGTCCTTTGTTGTTTCCTGATGCCGATCTAGGTTTTTGTACACCCTCGTAGAAACGTACTTATATGTAGGGCACAGTGGCTGGAACGTCGTACTCTCAATTGAGAGAACCTGGGTTCGAATCCTGTGCTGCCATTTCGAACCTTGGGCAAGTTTGTTCACTTCACATTGCTCCAGTTTACTCAGTTGTATGAATGAGTACCTGGGTATAAGCAGTGGTAGATATTTATGTATGAGTAGCCTTTGCGCATTAATTGCAGCATGGTTGAATTCTTTCCAGATAAGTTCAGTTGAACATGTCTGCCAGGGAGTAATGTATAGAGCATTTTAAGCAGTCTTTACCTTTAATCCTCTGTGTAGTAGAAATGAGGCATATCCAGTTCTTCCTGTCTGCAACTTGCTTAGCTGCCTGGCCGCAGCTTAGGTCACCATTCTTCTCTAAATTGTTTTAGTTCATCTTGTTTTTCCTTCCGGCATCCATCATAGGGCTGCCTTGGTTATATATCGCACTCATCCTTAAAACATGGGCGATCCTTCTACATCTTTTAGTGGTCTGTATGTAGTTCGTCACATTGTGTGGTTATTTCTTAGCTGTCCGTTGGCGTGGCCAGAATATTTGCATGAGGTTTCAAAGGCATTTTGTGTGGAAGTTGTCTCAGATCTGTTTCTATCTTATGTCAGTATTATGGGCCATAGAAGAGGACAACTTTGATATAGTCTCAGCTTCACTCTACTAGTACTATTTAGAGTATATATATATATATAATATATATTTATTGTGGAGTGCAGTGGACTGTGGTGCAATGGCTAGAGCTTTGGACTCTTGACTGAGAGAAGCCGGGTTCGAATCCTGTGCAGCGGTGTCGAACGTTGGGCAAGTTTGTTCACTCTATGTTGCTTCAGTTCGCTCAGCTGTATAAATAAGTACCTGGCTATAGACAGTGGTGGATTTTTGTGTACAAATAGTCTTTGCGCATTAATTGTAGCATGCAGCAAGTCGAGATGGTGTTTGATTAAACAGGTCTTCCAGGGAGTAAAGTGTAAAGTGCTTTGAGGGCTGGATACTGCGCTGTATAAGGACTTACCTTTACTTTTATGTAGTGGATCTCCACACAGATTTCAGTCTAAAGAAAGCACCTCTGGCCTTGCTCATGTTTTGGTGTCAACATCTCTGGCTATGCAACTCAGGTAGGAAAAGGTGTCGGTGGTTTAAGGTTATTCAAGACCGAGACAAACTGTTGCTTTAAAAACATTCCTTTATTATTTTGTGACAAAGAAAAACATTTGGGGCCCAAATTTCAACAAAATATGTGATAGAATGTGTGAATGCACTACATGTTTGGCATCCATTTTTTATGACTTGGCAGACTTTGCTAGACAACAGAGACCGATGGATTTAGAGTTACATAGAGTTGACACCAGGTGAGTCTGAGTCACTCAAATGCATGTTAATCCAGCTCAGCATGTGTCAACAAAGTGTTGCGATTGCCTGTTAATATTTTATTATTGTCACCCCGTGAGGTGAATACAAGCAAATGTATTTAACTTTGCCTCAGTTGCAGTGTCAACTAATCAAATATTCTATTGATTGATGGATTAACCAGTCACGACTCTCCTAATAGGTGAAGTTAGGCAGATGTCTTATTCTACTGTCTAAAAAAAATATATACCGTATTCGTTCTATTAAGTATACATGCCCTAATTAGCGTACACCCCCTTTTTAGCAGCATCCGACGTCATGACAGTGATCTCAATGCTAACCTTGACTGTTGAATCTATCAATGTGTTTTAATTTCTACCAATATCACACTAGATTCAAAGCTTGGTAATGAAACAACATCGACAAAAAATAACAGATTTCTACAGTGTTCTGGTATCCTGTTGCTCGTATGTGAAATGCATAAATCGCTTGCCCGTCATGTCTGCTGAGATGACTGTACTCAGGAACCACAGGAACCAAAGAAAATGGGTGCTCACCCCTGTACGCTTATTGGAACACATAATTTCACATATTTCCATGTCTCAAATATTTGCTAAGCGTACTGTATGCTTAATAGAACGAATACGGTATATATAATTTTGTGTGTGTAAATGCACAAAATGTGCGTTGTTTACTAACGCAGGTTTTTGTATGTCTAACTCCTTCACTGTGTGACAGGCCAGTACTTGTGTATATTAACATTTGATGAATAACTAAAATACTGTTGTATTGGCTTTGTTTGCATACTGCTAAGGCTACACCTTAAGAATTGTACACATTTTGAAGCTATTTCACACGTAAGTCTGCAGCGTCACATTTAACGTTGCATAAATTGCTGGTAAGTATGCAAATACCTTAATATTTATTATGCTCTTGGTTTTCAAAGTATCTACTAGTTTGCATTCTGTTTGGCACATTTCGATGTTGAGACACAACATATTCACCCTCTGAACAAATGTACAAACCTTCTGATAATCAATTTATTAATTTATAAAAGTTTCTTTACAACAATTTCTGAATGTATCAGACACAGGAACATCTGTCTTGGGGCATTGATGTCAGTGAGTGGTAGACCATTGATGTCAATGAGTGGTAGACCATTGATGTCAGTGAATGGTAGACCATTGATGTCAGTGAATGGTAGACAATTGATGTCAGTGAATGGTAGACCATTGATGTCAGTGAGTGGTAGACCATTGATGTCAGTGAGTGGTAGACCATTGATGTCAGTGAATGGTAGACCATTGATGTCAGTGAGTGGTAAACCATTGATGTCAGTGAGTGGTAGACCATTGATGTCAGTGAGTGGTAGACCATTGAAGTCAGTGAATGGTAGACCATTAATGTCAGTGAATGGTAGACCATTGATGTCAGTGAGTGTGAGTAGTAGACCATTGATGTCAGTGAGTGGTAGACCATTGATGTCAGTGAATGGTAGACCATTGATGTCAGTGAGTGGTAGACCATTGATGTCAGTGAGTGGTAGACCATTGATGTCAGTGAGTGGTAGACCATTGATGTCAGTGAGTGGTAGACCAATGTAGCTTTAACTAGATGTAGATTTCATCCTCTAGTAATTGTCTGATCTGTCTTGCTTCCCAACCCGCTGTAGCCATCACTAGTAATTGTCTGATCTGTCTTGCTTCCCAACCCGCTGTAGCCATCACTAGTAATTGTCTGATCTGTCTTGCTTCCCAACCCGCTGTAGCCATCACTAGTAATTGTCTGATCTGTCTTGCTTCCCAACCCGCTGTAGCCATCACTAGTAATTGTCTGATCTGTCTTGCTTCCCAACCCGCTGTAGCCATCACTAGTAATTGTCTGATCTGTCTTGCTTCCCAACCCGCTGTAGCCATCACTAGTAATTGTCTGATCTGTCTTGCTTCCCAACCCGCTGTAGCCATCACTAGTAATTGTCTGATCTGTCTTGCTTCCCAACCCGCTGTAGCCATCACTAGTAATTGTCTGATCTGTCTTGCTTCCCAACCCGCTGTAGCCATCACTAGTAATTGTCTGATCTGTCTTGCTTCCCAACCCGCTGTAGCCATCGCTAGTAATTGTCTGATCTGTCTTACTTCCCAACCCGCTGTAACCGTCACTAGTAATTGTCTGATCTGTCTTACTTCCCAACCCGCTGTAACCGTCGCTAGTAATTGTCTGATCTGTCTTACTTCCCAACCCGCTGTTACCATCACTAGTAATTGTCTGATCTGTCTTACTTCCCAACCCGCTGTTACCGTCACTAGTAATTGTCTGATCTGTCTTACTTCCCAACCCGCTGTAACCGTCACTAGTAATTGTCTGATCTGTCTTACTTCCCAACCCGCTGTTACCGTCACTAGTAATTGTCTGATCTGTCTTACTTCCCAACCCGCTGTAACCGTCACTAGTAATTGTCTGATCTGTCTTACTTCCCAACCCGCTGTTACCATCACTAGTAATTGTCTGATCTGTCTTACTTCCCAACCCGCTGTTACCATCACTAGTAATTGTCTGATCTGTCTTACTTCCCAACCCGCTGTTACCGTCACTAGTAATTGTCTGATCTGTCTTACTTCCCAACCCGCTGTAGCCGTCACTAGTAATTGTCTGATCTGTCTTACTTCCCAACCCGCTGTAACCGTCACTAGTAATTGTCTGATCTGTCTTACTTCCCAACCCGCTGTTACCGTCACTAGTAATTGTCTGATCTGTCTTACTTCCCAACCCGCTGTAACCATCACTAGTAATTGTCTGATCTGTCTTACTTCCCAACCCGCTGTAGCCATCACTAGTAATTGTCTGATCTGTCTTACTTCCCAACCCGCTGTAGCCATCACTAGTAATTGTCTGATCTGTCTTACTTCCCAACCCGCTGTTACCGTCACTAGTAATTGTCTGATCTGTCTTACTTCCCAACCCGCTGTTACCGTCACTAGTAATTGTCTGATCTGTCTTACTTCCCAACCCGCTGTAACCGTCACTAGTAATTGTCTGATCTGTCTTACTTCCCAACCCGCTGTTACCGTCACTAGTAATTGTCTGATCTGTCTTACTTCCCAACCCGCTGTTACCGTCACTAGTAATTGTCTGATCTGTCTTACTTCCCAACCCGCTGTTACCGTCACTAGTAATTGTCTGATCTGTCTTACTTCCCAACCCGCTGTTACCGTCAGTAGTAATTGTCTGATCTGTCTTACTTCCCAACCCGCTGTTACCGTCACTAGTAATTGTCTGATCTGTCTTACTTCCCAACCCGCTGTAGCCGTCACTAGTAATTGTCTGATCTGTCTTACTTCCCAACCCGCTGTTACCGTCACTAGTAATTGTCTGATCTGTCTTACTTCCCAACCCGCTGTTACCGTCACGTGTAATACACTGGATGTTTGTTACTTGTATATTTCACCTGTCACAACAAAGTGGGTATAAAATCGCAAAATTGTGAAATTTAATTTTCTCCCTTTTTTATTCCATCTAGATCTTTACAATGATAATTGTTTGTTGAAAAATCTTCAGTGGTTTTTGATTTACTACAAAAAAAGAAGCAGATTAATAAAAAAGAAACATTTTGAGAAACGAGATCATTTTATCAAAATATTGTCTATTTTGTAATCTATATGTTCGTAAATGTACGTGCTTTATTTGTTTTGGATTGTCGAGGAAAATAAAGTGTGCTTTTGGAAGTTGGGGCTATAAAGTATTCATTTCTGCCATAATCACAAAATTTATGGAACATGATGTAGACAACTATTTTTTGGCGCGTGTCCAAAATAGACCCAAGCAACTTAATACCCCGTCCACTGTTTCGGGTCTCATGTATAATACCTGATACAGATGTGTGGTGCCATCTACTGGCTAATTGAGTGCTGTATGTCATTTTAAATCCTGATCTATTTGCTGTACATTATTGATTAAGGGTATTACAATGGAAGTTTTTGAGTTAGTCCCATTTGAAAACATTTCTTCCTGAATTTTTACGGATTCTTTGGGAATCTCAATCAGGGTGCATTTTATTAAAATGTCATCGGGTCTAAAGTGTTAACGTATAGATGGCCATAGATCACATAAATGTTGGATTTGCTGCAAAGTAATCACATAGAATATGAAGCATAAAGAAAACTTTGCAGTCACTTTAATTATAGTATTATTCCTACACGTTAAATTTGCTGTTTTGACAATTGAATGACACATAGTGTCCTGTGCTGCCGCTAGAGCTGCCATGCACAGTTTTTTTATTCGTAGGTCTTAAAGATCAACCCGATGACAAATATCAATTTAGGGCTGCAAATATGAATTATGTTAAATTGATCTCTGTGGGGCCCAGAAAATGATTTATATCTAAATTACTGCACATCATCCTTTTATACAATAATTTGACAATGGATATTTATTGACTAATGCGCATTTGTCATACCATTTTTTATTAGCTGGTCTGGCTGTTTTCATTGAACACAGTGTGACAAAGGAATCGTTAGCATGATACACATCTGTGATTCGTACAAGTCGGTTTATCAAGGCATGAATCTTGTAATAGAAGTACATATGTCAATTCTCAAATCGATTATAATTATATATAACACATGGCCAGATCAAATCTCAAATTGATTCTTGTTGGTTATGCACCAGTGCCTATTCTTTGAAGGTTGCAGTGCCACATACGACTCAATAATGACTGATGCCATAAATAGTTAAATACGTACATGTGATAAGTTGTGATGTGTTACTGAGTGTACAATGTGACGGCCTTTGTTACAAAAGCTGTCTATCACAGTTTCGTTATCTTCAATGTTGCCAGGAAATCTAATATGTAGAAGTCATATGAGTCACGATTAAAATACATTGTTACAGGCATTCTCTCCCTAATGCTAACCACAGTTTCCGCAACACTGACATTCAACAATGCACAATATTTAGTTTCAATAACTGTCTAGAATATTAGTATTTTAGCCTATTAATAATTAAGCATAATGTATTGTAAAGCCCAAACAGTGGTGGATCTGGAACTATAACTAATTAAATATATTACTTTTATAATAACATTGCATTTTAAAAATTGACCGTACCAGGCATAAATCTAATTATGGTAATAGTGGTCTATCAAACAATTCTAAAATAATGTTATGGTGATTTTAAAAACTAAAACATGCTCACTAATTACTAATTTTATAAGAGTGTTGGCAAGATTTGTTGGTGCAGAATTGCATCTCATTAAAAGCACATTTTTATATTTTTGATCAATTTTACACCAGTCACTTTTTGGTGTTCATTGTACTGAACGGTTGCTCTTCCCCCGATAAGAAAGTGGCCTTGTAAATTTAATTACTTCTACATTGATAGATCATTATATTTAACTTAAATATCTTAGGTCTTAGGTCAGGTACTCCAAACAGCCCAATATTGAGCTAACGCAGGAGTTTGTGGGTTGCTTAAATGAATAAACTAATTATTTAAAGCCAGTCAAGGTGATTGGGTGTGCTGAATGGAAGATTCGTGATAGCTGTTTGAAAAGCAATGGGGCTTTCTATGTCAGTGATTTGGGTTGGGATCATGTTCCACATATGGATTGCTCTGGGGTAGAAGGAGAAAACAGCTGCACTAATGGGGCTACATAGTGGCCACGGTTTCTTGACTGTTAGAAGGCCTGACGGGGGATTGATCTTGATAATGTTATTTACAATTTTATAAAATGTAATTGCTTGTTTGATAATGCGTCATCGTTCAAGAGGTCCATCCAAGGGTGGTTACTAGGTCTACTGAGTTGGTTTGGCATCTATGATCATTTTTAACAAATCTGGCAGCAGTGTTGTATTTTTTCAAGGCGTTTAATTTGGGTGGCAGTGTGGGTTCCAAGTGGGAGAGGCATAGTCGAGCTTTGACTGGATTAGCAGATTAGTTATAAGCTATTTCTTTGACTTGGGTTCGCCTGGGCCAAGGATTCTGTTAATCATGTCTACGACTTTTGAGGATTTGGAAACTATGTGGTGATGTGATGGCTGGATACTGTAGCGAGTGGCATGCCGAAGAGTGAATATGAGTGTAGTCTGGGTTTAGTTTTGTTTGTTATTGGGAGGTGGACACATTTAGAAATGTAAATTCCATTTGCCATTTGTCAGACCTTGTTGGATTTGTATCAGGTCAGTTTGAAGAATGTCATGGTTGGTTTCGGAGGTGGTTTTACGATATATAATGCTGTCATCTGCAAAGAGGCGTATAGGGGATTGGACGTTTTCGTTTATGTCATTTATGTAGAGTTGGAAAAGGACTGGTCCTAGGACTGAGCCCTGTGGAACACCAGTTGGAACATCTGTTGTGTTCCACAGAACTCCATTTACCGAGACTCTCTGTCTACGGTTTGACATAGGAATTATTTGATCTAGCTGAATATGGACAAGCATTGCTATTTAAAGAAAAGTACAGAACAATGTGTTTATTTGCAAGAACATAATTTAAGAACTTGGCTGTGTGGATTTTGTTTTCTTAACCAAGTGCATAACAAACAAATAAAGGCAGTATTTGATTATTTGAAAACGTTCTCCAAATCCTCATCCAATCCCAGTGCATCATTGACAAACAAACAAGCCTAGCAATAGGATTCCAGCATGACATTGCTAATTGGTTTTCTTAGAAAATTAAAGCAGTGTGATCCATAACAATTATGGTCTTAGCAGCTCAAAGCAATTGCTCTCATAGGCGGAGATCATGCAAGAATTAACTCGCCAGGTGACTGCAAACAATGACATCATTTAATGCATTGTTCAGCCTGGCCAATCCGTCCTGACTTGTTTGTAAATAACAAGTAAGTGTGGTGCTGTCCTTTTGTGTTCACTTGCTTAGTCTCTGTGTGTTGGTGGGTGCTGTGCATGTGCTGAGCTGTGTTTGTCTTATGTGAAGCTATGATGATGCAGCACCAGCCCCGGTATTCTCGACACAGGTATGGATTAATCTCTTGCACAGTCAGTGCGTCCAATAGACGCGGGCATAGATTTTCATTAGACTGAATTATTCAAACAGAAATCATTCATAATTAAATTGACCACTGCTCAGTGACAAATTGTTGATTGATTTATGTCTGTCTCGGCTTTCATTATACAAATACAAGCTTTCGAAATCTGTGTGTGTCGGCGCAGACTTCGAGAGTAACAGGTGGTACTGGAGTGTTAGTTTGTCACGTTTAACAGGGATTTGTAACAGGCACAAGTATGCACATAGATTCTGTGAAAGGTGAGGTGTGTGTTATGAGAATATTGTTAATGTTGTTGTGATCAGTGAGTCTCGAACCCACCATGTTTACTTTAATGCGTATCATGTCAGTATATTTAAGTATTTTAGTAACATTGAATACCAATTGACATACATTTTAGAGTCTGTTGTTATTATAAATGCATTTTTGATCACGTCTTCAGCATCAAATTGAACTATTTACCCCTGGCACATAGCCATGTATTGTTATTTCTTGTTACTGTTCATTACCCAAAGATGTGTCACGAATATCGTATTTATAGTTTTTGTTTATCGACAGATGCCTGTCCCATATGGCAGTAGGAAATAAAGTCAATGAGAGTCATAACATCACAGCCAGAAATCTTACAACAACAACAATGTAATTGAGGCTATAGATAGAAATACAGTGATGGACGGAGAGACAACTTTTCTGCAATCTTCCTGGAAATGTTGTGTAGAGAGTCTCTTTGCCAGACGTTGAAAGTTCACTTGTTTTTATTCATTATGAATTTCACTGAGTCTGATAATTTGTTTGTTTCTTGTTTCCTGCATTTCACCGATAATTCTGAATGTGCACTGTCATGGATAATCTCATTCACCTGAAAGGCCTGTGCCAAATCATCAAGTCTGTGCTTTGTATTCACAGTGACATGGCAGAAAACAAGAACAGATAATAGCAGCTAAGGATTGGTGGTAATGTGTGAATGCCTGCCATTGTGTTGATGTGTTTACGATCAGAGGACAGACATAAGTCAAACAGTTTGTGTGTCTGAGACAGATTACAAATACTTCTGTCACAGATTTCTGACTAGTTCAGTTGTTGTAAATGATAACAGTGCAGCACTTTTGTAGGAAATAAAAATGTAGAAAACACAGAATGGGAGGACTTAGTAAAATTAATATCTGGGTAAAGTTCAACCACATTTATTCGATGGCATCATGACTATTGTGACAATGTCAGTTGTCACATTTGTTTGCTGAATCTATTTAAATAGTGCTATAACTAATCTTAAGACAAGAGTTATATACTGTAGGGATAAATACTGCCAAAGACATAGCTTATCTTCAGGCCACGGCTCAACACGCTGGTTAATGTGCAGTTTAGACAAGCATGTGAACTGTATCAGTGTATGGTCAGACGGCCTGGTTTGCTTTGCAAGTGAACAATATACATGGCCAATAAATTGATGTTGGCCAGTAAATATTTACTGGTTGTTAAGTGTATAATTTTTTCAGTCATGTCATGATATTTATTTTAAGAACACAAACACGGATTCATGACTTGCCCATCCTGCCTATGCATTTATACATAGACATAAGAATCTAGACTATAGGGTCGAAACATTGTTAGTATACTCTGGTCACAAATATATCACTGCCAGTTTTTGCTTGTGTAAGCTATTGATCAGCATATCTATGTGGAAATGTATAAGTTGTGTTGTGTGTTTAAAATTTTTTGGTAATTCTTTATGATAAAAATGTATATGAATTTGACGAGAGGATATATGCTGACAGGTGTGGATTGTTGCCTGTTGGTCTTGAGTCTGCTACAACGCAGGAGAGATGTTGATTAATCTCCTTTTAGCAATGTGCATTTGTAATTGCCCTGGCTCTCCTCGCATGACAGGTAGCAGAGGATTGGTACTTCCTATTTACCTGTAGTTCATGACAGGCATGAGTCAGGACTTGTTTCTACCATTTTGTCTGTGTAATGAGTCGGATGGAATTGACTGTTGGAGTTGTACGAATATGAATACATTTATTTCAGGCAATAAACCCATATGCAATTGGTACGTATAAATAAAATACATAGCTTTTTAAGTAGATAAGTTAGACACATAAATAGATGCACAAATAAAATAAGGAATAATTTAAATAAAGTTAATAAATAAGTATATTAAAAGATTATAAAATAATTAAATAAATATGTAAAACATGATATAAAATCACCGTTTCACAATATACAGAGATTCGGCCCAGCTAGACCACATTGGCCCATTAACAATGTGTGTACAATTGTACATACACTATCAGATCATTGCATTTTCTAAAACCATAAACATTCTTACGCAATAGTGCATTCAAAGTATTGATAGCATTATTAACAAACATGCAGTTCGCACTGTCCCATCGGTGGTATCCTAGGATCCGTCTATGCATATTGTTGTAGGCAACTTTAAGTTTTAAATAAGTGCCCTTGTTAAAATATATCCAGAGTTGGGAACAATATATTGTACAACAATATGCATGAAACAGATTTAGTTTAACACCGATGGAACAGTGATGAAATTACGGATTATGCTGTTAGAACTGACATCAAAGCTATGAAGATGTCTTAGCATATCTTCATCATCCTCCAGGTCATTGTATATCACTACTAAATATTTCGTCTTTTTAACAAATACAAGTTTGTTACTGTTCATATTATATATCTGGGCATTTCAGATGAAAGCCGCGTGGTTTGATGACTATACATATTGACTTTATAGGATTATATTCAGTATCATTTTCAAAACCAAAATTTGCACAGATATTCAGCATAGCCTGAAGACCACTGGGACTAGGCGAAATAACACATAAATTGTATGCATAAAACATATGATTAGTACAGCAGTTGTGTATGTGACAACCTGTACCTGAATTTGTTAACACTGCTTAAATCATTGATGTACAGGTGTGTATATAGTAAAGAGGTAGGGAGGCAAAACCCCACCTTGTTGAACACCGTTAGATACATTTAAAAAGTCAGAGGTTGTGAAACCCCATGTAATACATACCGTTTGGGTTCTGTACCAGTATAACAAGATTCGCACTAGTAGGACAGACACACCTCGATTAAGCAATATTCTAAAGAGTGTCCAATGGTCCACTCTATCAAATGCTTTAGATGTGTCTAAAAGCAAGTAGACACAGGACTGTTGTAGCGTCTATAATACTGAATAACATTTTAACACTTAAATACAATGATCAGTGGAATGTCCCTTCTTGAATCCAAACTGATTGTCAGTTGTATCCAGATACGATTCCATAAGATCAAGCAGTATAATCTCAAAGATCTTAGAAGCAACTATAGTAGGTCTGTAGTTATCAACATCACTTGTGTCACCACACTTGCTTTTGACCAAGGGGATAATACTAGTTTTCATAAAGTCATCAGGTAGATGTCCATGTGAGATAACACTAGTATAAAAATGGACAGTAGTATAGTTATGCGCTTATCTGCATGTGTAACGTGTTCTGCCTGCAGATAGCCCATCGTTGCCACATGCTTTACCAGACTTCAGTTTATTGATATCATTTAGCACCATGCAAGGTGGTATGCATGGTGGTAATTTTACCCAAATAATTGCAAAACTCCTCATAGTTGTTGGGTGATTGGTAGGGCAGGTGTACGTTTAGCAGAAACAATCTGCCATCCTTAGTATCTGTGTTGATTCCAAGTAACCTGACATCTTGTAGATCAGAAATATTACATTGCATGAGAAATAGTTTTTCTCCATAGTACACCAATAGCACCAAATGGACGTCCAACCTGTAGGTTGAGTTGGTCATTCATAGCACTAACACCGTAAGCTTCAAAAATCTTCATGAATTGACTGCAATAAAATATTATCTTCACAGGAGAGCTCTTGTGAAAATATGATATCATATTGTTCAGAAAGAAATAAAATATTGTATATGGATGTTTTAAAACCATGACAATTAAAAGTTCAGATCGGTGAATGCTTTCAGTTTGAGGTCCCGTTTACTTGGCTGCCTTGTCTTTCATTCCTCTTCTTTCAATTCATATTACCCCTGGTAGTCTTTCTTTTCTGCTTTGTTTTCAGTCACATTAATTCATCTTATCTTAGAATAAATGCACAACCTGTGAATACATGAATTTGTAGAATGTTATCACATTTCTAAATATGGCTTGTTCATTTCCATACTCTGTAGTGTTTTCAGATGTCTGTACGTCATGACAAATACTATCGCATGATGTTTCTCAGTTATGCCAAATTAATATTTTGTCACTGGGAACGGACAACAAATGATGGCGCTAATTAAACTTGCCTCATGTTGTTTCTGTTGACGTAATTTTCACCTCGCCATTGTGCATAATTAATTAGCAGATCTGTGTCTTATGTCGCATTGTTGACAGCCTGTGGCATCTTTTATTATCTCTGCGATGATGCAGCACTCACTTAATGGAGTTGCCATGCCAACAGGTAATAGGAGAAATTCTGTGACCGTCGATCCACCTGTTTAGACGTGATCATCGGTGGGTCTTGTTCATCGCTTCTTGTGACTCCGATTATTTCCGTTGTCGCACGCATTGGAATGGCTGACAACGGTGTGGTGCTTAGTCCATGACTAACATTGGCAGCTTCACTGTACATGTATTCGTACAGTCGCCTCTCGAGTCAGTCAGGCCAACGTGATATGACACAGAACAGGTAAAACGACTGGCCAGCTGTAGATAGGTGTTAGGTAGAATGATATACCTGTTGGTGTAGAAGACACTGGTGTAATGCGTTTCCGTGACCATTTCGGCACGGCTGGTTTTCCGTAGCTGCGTCTCACCAAAGTTATTGTTGTTGTAATTCTTGATATTTTAGTGCAGAGTTTGTGAATTGTGATGCGTGCTGAGTTTGATCAGTTGATGCTATTTTGATGTTGACATAGTTTTTCTACTGCCTGTGGTCCTTCAAGGCATCCTCTATTGGCTCTGATCTCCTTTGTACAGTCAGGTTCATGTTATTTCAACTGCGTTCTTATACAGTTATTGGGCTCGCTGTATCATTTGTTCATATTCAATCCAGTTGTTTTCACAGGTCTTCTGGTATACGTATATTGACAAGTGATGATCAGCCAACTTGGCTTTGTTATGATATCTACTTGAGAATGCTCTGAAAGACGTAACCATAATAATTATTAATATTAGTTGTTCTGCTTTGTGGCAGTTTTTCTGGGTGAATTTAATTTGTTTTATTCGTGGACAAGAGACATCACAGACAAGGTTGCAAAATCATAGTATTCTTATACCCCCCTATTCTTATACTCTCTGTACAGGGTATTTTGCCAAGGCATAATCACCAGATTGTGAAGGGCTGAGGCTGGGATGTCTCATCAGATTTCTTCCATTATCTGGATGGTTTTCTTTGTAAACAAATATGTGGCTTGACTGGATTTTTAAAACCCCAAATCACCCGGAGCACCTTCCTGACAACCTTGTTGATCTGATGTGGGTCAGAACCTTTCACCTGGGCAATTAGTGATGCAATCTAAGATGGGCTAGAGAGTAGATATTATAGACGACTCAATTTTCAGGTAAAATCTTAGGCATAATTTTAGTAGGTTTTATGGATAGAGATCACCAAGTTTGTTGAATCTACAACAGGTTAAATATTGATCCCCTGCGTGGGGTGTTTTACTTCCCCTGACAAAGACACAGATATGATATACGGGATAATTATTGTTTAAAAGACACAGTGAACAATGTTGCCCTCATTTAGAAAAAACATGAGGTGGACTCAAATCCTGGTGCATTTGATTGTAGTTATACTGCCAAACTTACAATCTAACTGTTCCACCACCACTCTACTCTCTAGCAGTTAGACCACCAAACTTACAATCTAACTGCTACACACCACTCTACTCTCTAGCAGTTAGACCACCAAACTTACAATCTAACTGCTACACACCACTCTACTCTCTAGCAGTTAGACCACCAAACTTACAATCTAACTGCTACACACCACTCTACTCTCTAGCAGTTAGACCACCAAACTTACAATCTAACTGCTACACACCACTCTACTCTCTAGCAGTTAGACCACCAAACTTACAATCAATTGCTACACACCACTCTACTCTCTAGCAGTTAGACCACCAAACTTACAATCTAACTGCTACACACCACTCTACTCTCTAGCAGTTAGACCACCAAACTTACAATCTAACTGCTACACACCACTCTACTCTCTAGCAGTTAGACCACCAAACTTACAATCTAACTGCTACACATCACTCTACTCTCTAGCAGTTAGACCACCAAACTTACAATCTAACTGCTACACACCACTCTACTCTCTAGCAGTTAGACCACCAAACTTACAATCTAACTGCTACACCACCACTCTACTCTCTAGCAGTTAGACCACCAAACTTACAATCTAACTGCTACACACCACTCTACTCTCTAGCAGTTAGACCACCAAACTTACAATCCAATTGCTACACCACCACTCTACTCTCTAGCAGTTAGACCACCAAACTTACAATCTAACTGTTACACCATCACTCTACTCTCTAGTAGTTAGACCACCAAACTTACAATCTAACTGCTACACACCACTCTACTCTCTAGCAGTTAGACCACCAAACTTACAATCCAATTGCTACACCACCACTCTACTCTCTAGCAGTTAGATCACCAAACTTACAATCTAACTGCTACACACCACTCTACTCTCTAGCAGTTAGACTACCAAACTTACAATCTAACTGCTACACACCACTCTACTCTCTAGCAGTTAGACCACCAAACTTACAATCTAACTGCTACACACCACTCTACTCTCTAGCAGTTAGACCACCAAACTTAAATCTAACTGCTACACACCACTCTACTCTCTAGCAGTTATACCACCAAACTTACAATCTAACTGCTACACACCACTCTACTCTCTAGTAGTTAGACCACCAAACTTACAATCCAACTGCTACACACCACTCTACTCTCTAGCAGTTAGACCACCAAACTTACAATATAACTGCTACACACCACTCTACTCTCTAGCAGTTAGACCACCAAACTTACAATCCAATTGCTACACCACCACTCTACTCTCTAGCAGTTAGACCACCAAACTTACAATCTAACTGCTACACCACCACTCTACTCTCTACCAGTTAGACCACCAAACTTACAATCTAACTATTACACAACCACTCTACTCTCTAACAGTTAGACCACCAAACTTACAATCTAACTATTACACAACCACTCTACTCTCTAGTAGTTAGACCACCAAACTTACAATCTAACTATTACACAACCACTCTACTCTCTAACAGTTAGACCACCAAACTTACAATCTAACTATTACACAACCACTCTACTCTCTAGCAGTTAGACCACCAAATTTACAATCTAACTATTACACAACCACTCTACTCTCTAGCAGTTAGACCACCAAATTTACAATCTAACTGCTACACACCACTCTACTCTCTAGCAGTTAGACCACCAA